>WNWK01014621.1:0-50652 GCA_009830355.1 Cherax destructor | reverse complement strand
TTTTTCAGGAACATAACTATCGTGCTAAATGACGTTCTACTGTACCACCAAAAAAGACACCAAATGTATTGTGAATGTTTGATAGAACGCGCTAGGTAATCTTCTCTCAATGGTAAACAACGCTTTACTGGCGGGCATCCTGCGCAGGTGCGGAACAGGCAGACAGGTCTAATACATTTCGCTATCCGAGCTTTTTTCGCTATCCGAGCTTTTTCACTATCCGAGAGCGAAAAAGCTTTGGCGATTTTTTGTTATCTAAACCTCGTTAGCCGGGTCCACTGTATATACAGTGGTCCCTCGGTTTCCAAATTTGTTCCAGAATGCTGCTCAAGTGCCATTACCAAACGAATTTACTTCCTTAAGAAATAATGTCACGTAGGTTAGTCTATTTCAGACCCCCAAAAATACACTTGCAACAGCACTTACGAAAATACACTTACATACAGTGGACCCCCGAGTATCGTAATTAATCCGTTCCAGGAGCTATTACTTAACACGAAGTTTCGAAATTGAACCATTATTTCCCATAAGAAATAATGTAAATACAATTAATCCGTTCCACAAAAAAATATTCACATACAAAATAATTAAAAATAATATATATATACATTTACTTACTTTTACTGAAGAGTTGCAGGCATCTGGAAGATAAGGTAATGAGTAATGAAGGTCCTCTTGGGCATTTTCTTCCAAAACAGGCCTGTTTCATCACAATTAAACACTTGTTGGTGGAGGAATTCTTCAGCCTCTACGAAGGGGAATCCCCACTCCCTGCATGCTTGCTACACTCCCTGCATGCCTGCTACACTCCCTGCATGCCTGCTACACTCCCTGCATGCCTGCTACACTCCCTGCATGCCTGCTACACTCCCTGCATGCCTGCTACACTCCCTGCATGCCTGCTACACTCCCTGCATCAATGCTACACTCCCTGCATCAATGCTAAACTCCCTGCATCAATGCTAAACTCCCTGCATCAATGCTAAACTCCCTGCATCAATGCTACACTCCCTGCATCAATGCTACACTCCCTGCAGGAATGCTAAACTCCCTGCAGGAATGCTAAACTCCCAGCAGGAATGCTAAACTCCCTGCAGGAATGCTAAACTCCCTGCATGAATGCTACACTCCCTGCATGCCTGCTAAACTCCCTGCATGCCTGCTAAACTCCCTGCATGAATGCTACACTCCCTGCATGCCTGCTAAACTCCCTGCATGCCTGCTACACTCACTGCATGAATGCTACACTCACTGCATGAATGCTACCACAGGGGTGCCACTAGGAAGCTTCTTTGGACCCATGGTGACTTATTTCACAGTGACAGTCACTAAACCACCAAAAAAGACACCAAATGTATTGTGAATGGTTGAAAGAGCGCGCTGGGTAATGTTCTCTCAATGGTAAACAACGCTTCACTGGCGGGCATCCTGCGTTCTGCGCAGGTGCGGAGCAGACGGACAGGTCTAATACGTTACGAAACACGAGCCAGTTTACGATTCTCGAAATCGAAAAAAGCTTACGAAACACGATGTTTACGAAATAAGAACCTTACGAAACTCGGGGGTCCACTGTACTACGTACTCCATCCTTTCCCCTCCTCCCATCTTCCACACATCAACAACTCTTCAATAAATGTAAATGACATGTTATTGTACTATATTTACATGTATTTCTTTATTGTTCATAAAATTGTGTACAGTGGACCCCCGAGTTTCGTAACCCCGAAATCGTACATTTATGTAAGTATAATATTGTAAGTACTTGTGGAAAAGTATTTTTGGGGCTCTGAAATAGACTAACCTACGTGACATTTTTCCTTAAGGGAGTAAATTCGTTCGGTAATGGCACTTGAGCAGACTTCAGGAGTGAAGTTTTTACGAAACTCGGGGGTCCACTGTATTATTTAATGTCAAAAAGTTCTAAAAAATATTTTATTTTACTACTTTTGGAAGTCTGGAACGGATTAATTTTATTTCCATTATTTCTCATGGGGAAAATTGATTCGGATAACGATAAAATCGGTTACAGATACGCCCTTTGTGACGGATTAATATCGCTAACCGAGGTACCACTGTATATACATATATGTTATAGTGACATGGGCTGGTTGTGGAGGGGGGCCTGTAATAGTATAATTATACAATATTTTATAGTGTTGTGAAGCGTCGTGGGAAATCACAAGTTACTGAGACACTGCTGCTTCTCCCACTGCTGTAGCTCCGCCCACTTTATATTGATGCCAAATGCTGAATTATATACGTATATTAGAAAAAAAAAAAAAGAAACTCCAACTTCATAACTTATTTTAATTTGCTTAACTCACATAATATTACAGAAAACAATAAAAAAGTAAAATACACATACAACGAGCTAAGCATACAGAAAAATGCATTAAATTCACCATCTAACATCGTACCGAAGTGGGAGGAGCTAAATGAGAGAGGGAGAGGCGAGCCGTAGCATTCAGTTTCTGGTGAGTCGTCGTTGGTGGCGGATGTTAGCCGTGCCGCTAATAAAATGTTGTGTAATTATGCTAATATTAGTAATAAAGGTTATCTATCTATTACATTTATTCCAAATTGATATCAGAAACATGATAAATACCCTAGAACTGTAATAAAGACGCTGAAATGAATAATATATGCCATATTATATGAGTGGGGTAAGAGAAGCAGGCAGGCAGAGATGTTTACATCAGGGTAAACATGCCTAAATCACTCTTGCTATAAGAACAAATGCAAAAATAGCATTTATTATTTTTAGAATAATAATAATTTATAATAACTGATCTGGAGCACTTTAAATATTATCAGTATTTGGTAGCTGACATTTCTTTTATAATTTTTATTGCCAGTTTTCTTTTGCAATTGCTACATTACCTTGCATCATCACCCAGTTCAGTGATTACTCCTGCAATATTTTGTGACCTGTACAGTAGCCTTTTCTCAAGCATACGCATTTTATTTTGATATCCAGCTTGTAACAGCGATTCTTTAGTGTGTCCATATTATTATTTTTTTATATAAGTAAGCAGTTTATTTCACATACCATGGTGTTGTGTCTTCTTTGACTCTGTGTTAAGTTGTAGTCCAGTGCGTACCATTTCTTGCTCTGACCTGTTTACCTTCTTTTTTGTCCTGTTTTGCATTTGTACAGTTGACGTCATGACTAAGACACGCAGTGGCCGTCCCACTAGTCCAGTTTCTGCCGATGCTTGCAAATGATGCCTCAGGCGTCGTGGCCACTCTGGGGGAGAGCGAAGCTCTTCCAACAGTCGGTCAGGCCGTGACTCATGTCTCAACCACGAGTGCATTTGCTAGTCAATTATACCAGGCCCTTCTTTTCGAGGGTCGTTCAAGTATGTTAGAGCCATGGTTGCAATCAGTCGAGACAGCAGTTAAGGCTAAACATGATCTCCCTACTGATGTACAGTATATCAGTGCCACAGTCGCCGCAGTAGATCTCTCCAAGAGTGATATTAGTTCCTTTGTACGCCTCAACCGAGTTTGGAATTTGCAATCTTGGGCCGCTCTTAAGGAGGAATTTTAACACTATTTCAGGCATAGTCGTCAATGCCACTACCTTGAGATTGTCACCAGCATCTTGAACAAGTGTCAGTCTGTTCACAAAAGCCCCCTTGCTTGCATATGCCGTTTTGAGCAAGGGTCAAAAGACTTAAGTGATGCTATTCGTGCTGTGTGGGTTATGGACTCGGACAGTATTAAGGTTAAAGACATCATCCCCATGCTCACCGTAGGTGTCATGTGGAGAGATGCCCCGCCTATTCTCCAGGGCGCCATCAATGTGTTAGGGCTTGGCCCCCAGCACGCAGTCCTGGGTGCTTACGAAGCCATCGATAAAGTTAAACCTTAAACCGCCTAGTGAGAAGGGTAAGGTTTGCCGCTTCATCGACACTCCCATGCCCGTTCATCCGTTCTTAACCACAACGACACCACAGCTGCAGCCGGAGGTTACTTTCACCGCAGCTGTATGGCAGTCATCACCCAACGTTGCCAAGCCCAGTAAGACTAATGACAAGCCGAGTAGAAGCAGCCTGTCTAGTAGGGTCTAGTACCAAGTCAGACTAGCACAACAAACTCGCCAGCATCCCCTATGACCAAGGGTAAACGTCATCCCCACACACAACCGCCAGCACCGCCTGCGAAGCATGTGGTGACTTGTTATAATTGTGGTAAGCGAGGGCACTACCGTTCAGAATGTTACAAACCTAAGTCCCCTCATGGTGATTGTCACCGTCACCGTGACCAGTATCAGGAAGTTGTCTGCATGTATCACAACACCTCGGGACATACGTCTAATGAGTGCTAGCAGTATGTTGTCGGTGCAGCAAAGAGTGCAGATACTTCCATCCAGTGATGTGTCAAGCTTCAACACAGTCCAGAGAATGTTATGACATGAGCTGCCCAGACCACCATATAAAGGGAACAGTACGATACAGAGAAAGCAGGGAAAGGGAAAATGAAAAAGAACAGCAATCTTTTTTAGATATAAGGAGAAACAACCAGATAAAAGAAAGAGACAAAAGGTGGAAATGGTACAGAGGGGACAGATGGGCAGAACAGTGGGACAAGACAAGACAGGCACCAGCTCATCAGGGCTGTATAAACAATCAAAGTCAGTACTGGAGAAACCAGGGGTATGGGCAACAGGGGCCATACCAGGTAGGACATCACCAGTGGTACTAACCAAACACAAAGAAAGACCAAACATCCCAAATGGTAACTCCTGCTTCATATTTGCAAATATTCAGGGTCTGAAATCAAATAAAAATGACAAAGTTAGTTATGTTAGTGGACTCCTATCAGAAGCAAATGCCATGTTTGGAGCATTTACAGAAACACATACAAGGGATGTTTTGGATGGAGAGATTCAGATAGAAAACTATAACATGTATAGATGTGATAGAATTAATAGGTCACAGGGAGTAGTAGGACTCTATATAAAAGATACTCTCTGTTGCACAGAAGTTTTGAACGCTACGAATGATATAGTAGAAATCCTCGGCATTAAAGTGGAAAATAAGAATCTAGTAATTATCCTAGTATACAAACCACCATCAGCAACTGCGGAGGAATTCACAGAGCAGTTAAAGAAGATAGATAGCTATCTGGATAGGCTAGAGAATCCCACCCCAAACATTTTAATCCTTGGAGATTTTAATCTCCCTCATGTAAAATGGAAGATGAGGCACCATAATGTTATACCAGAAATAACTCCTGGAAGCACCCTGGCTCAACAGGCACATACCAGGGAACTAATGAGGCTTTGTGAAAAGTACTCACTAAACCAACAGATAATTGATCCCACTAGAAATGAAAATACCCTGGATTTGATATTCACAAACAACGAGGAATTAATCAGAGACATAACAGTTACAAAAACAATATACTCTGATCATAACATCATAGAAGTTCAAACTAGTATTAACTCAGGGTTAGGGAACTGCGACACTAATGTTAGAGACGGAATGTTCAGTAAGTTTAATTTTAATAACCATAGAATTGACTGGGAAAAAATAAACCAAGAGCTATCAGACATATCATGGGAATCAGACATGAGTACCCTAAATCCCCACCAGTGCCTAGAGAAGCTGAATACAGAAGCATACAAGGTATGTATGAAACACGTACCATTGAGGAAACCCGAAGAAGATCAGATATAGAGAGAGAGCGTAGGAGATGGTACAGGAGAAGAAAACGGGTTACTGAATTGCTGAAAAACACAGTTATGTTGCAACAGAAGAGAGATAGCCTTAACCGAGAGATCACTGAATTAGAGCAAAAACTTAAGATGTCATACCTGACAGAAGAAGTACAAAGGGAACAAAGAGCCATACAGGATATTGCAAGAAACCCAAAATATTTCTACTCCTATGCAAAATCCAAGCTAAGAACTACCTGTAGAATTGGACCATTATTGAGAGGAGATTCGTATACGGACGATGAACAGGAAATGAGTGAAATTCTAAAAGAACAGTATGAGTCAGTGTTCAGCAACCCACTAAATGACAGCAAGGTAGAAAATGCAGAAATATTTTTCACTCCAGCAGAAGGCTGCGCAGACCACCTAACCGACATTAGTACAAATCCCATAGATTTCGAAAAAGAAATGACCAACATGCCCACTCACTCAGCACCTGGACCAGATTCATGGAATGCTTTATTTATAAAGCAGTGCAAAGTACCATTAGCAAGAGCCCTTAGTATTCTGTGGAGAAAGAGCTTAGATCTAGGTGAAATTCCAGAGGCCTTAAAGAGTGCAGACATAGCTCCTTTGCATAAGGGAGGTAGTAGAGCACTAGCTAAAAATTACAGACCAGTAGCCCTCACTTCTCACATCATAAAAATCTTTGAAAGAGTGATGAGACGGCAGATTACAAAGTTCATGGACCAGCACAACCAACATAACCCGAACCAGCATGGCTTTAGAGCGGGTTGATCATGCCTGTCACAGCTGCTGAACCATTATGACAGAATTACGGAGGCATTGGAGGACGACCAAAACGCAGATGTGATTTACACAGATTTTGCAAAGGCGTTTGACAAATGCGATCATGGAGTGATAGCGCACAAAATGAGGGCCATAGGCATTACAGGGAAGGTAGGCAGATGGATTTTTGAGTTCCTAACACAAAGAACACAAAAAGTAGTAGTGAACAGGGCAAGATCCAGCATCAGCGAGGTCAAAAGCTCAGTGCCCCAAGGCACTGTCCTGGCACCTCTGCTGTTTCTCATCCTCATAGCAGACATAGATAAAAACACCCAGCACACTTTTGTATCATCATTTGCAGATGACACTAAAATAAGCATGAAAGTCACTACGGTAGAGGACACTGAAAAATTACAGGAGGACATAAGCAGGGTCTTCCAATGGGCAGTGGAGAACAACATGACGTTCAATGGTGATAAGTTTCACCTGCTTAGGTATGGAAAAAATGAACTCAAAAGGAACACTATATACAAAACGCAAGAGGGTCACCACATAGAACGAAAGGAACACGTAAAGGACTTGGGAATAATTATGTCTGCTGATCTGTCGTTTAAAGACCATAACAAGACAAAGATCACAACAGCCAGGAAGATGACGGGGTGGGTATTGAGAACTTTCAAAACAAGGGAAATAATGCCGATGGTGACACTATTCAAATCGCTATTGCTCCCTCACTTAGAATACTGCTCAGTGCTGACGGCCCCGTTCAGGGCAGGAGAAATAGCAGAGCTGGAACAAATCCAGAGATCGTTTACGGCTCACATTGAGCCATTGAAACATCTAAATTATTGGGAACGCCTTCAAGTCTTGAACATGTACTCATTGGAGCGGAGGAGAGAGAGATACATGATAATATATACATGGAAAGTAGTTGAGGGCCTGGTCCCAAATCTGCACACTGCCATAACAACATACTGGAGTGAGAGATATGGGAGAAAGTGTAAAATAAACCCAGTGAGGAGCAGGGGTGCGGTGGGGACAATACGGGAGCACTGTATTAACATCCGGGGTCCCAGACTATTCAACATCTTACCAGAAGATATCCGAAACACGGCTGGAACCAGTGTAGAAGCCTTCAAGAGGAAACTGGACAAATATCTTCACCAGGTGCCAGATCAACCAGGCTGTGATGGATATGTGGGGCAGCGGGCCTCCAGCAGCAACAGCCTGGTTGACCAGGCAAGCACCAGATGAGCCTGGCCCATGGCCGGGCTCAGAGAGTAGATACTCTCGAAACTCTTCAAAGGTATATCAAAGGTAAGCACTCGGTGCCCAAAGCTTGTGCTAGTAGCAGCCTTTCCCACAGTTCGGGGGAAGAAGCGCACCCAAGAAACCAATGAAAGAGGTAGTCACTCTGTCAGAGTCAGTGTATTCCGTCCCTGTCCGCAATGCGTTTGCCGCCCTGGGCAGCGATACGTTCGCCGACAGCGGAAACAGAGCACCTCGATATTGTTGCCGAGACTCGTACCGTACCTTCCAAGATGTCAAGCCTCGCCACCAAGCATCAAGCCTCTAGCAGCTGTGACTCCGAGGACGTGGTCGGCCTGTCATGCCTTCACGTTCATTACGACAACCCGTGTGGACCTCTCATTGAGTCCACTGTTCACCGGAAGCCTGTTCAGCTTTTCCTCGATACAGGTTCAGTGGTTAACATCGTTCGTTCCACCCTCTTCCGTGACATCAGCCTTCACACAGCCATGTTGATGGAGCCGTTTGTCATTCAGACCTTGAGAGAAGTCTCAGGTCGTCCTCTGATGGTTCGTGGACATACAACGTTAAGAGTTCGCGATCCGGGGTTGCAAGTTGTCGGCAAAGTTTTTAGTTGTTGATGACATCATCTTCCCTGGCAATCTGCTTATCGGTCTTAAGACCATGGCAGACCTTAAGATCCACTTAGATACAGCTAAGTAGAAAGCTGATTTTAATGGAGTGGATGTGCCCTTCTGGGGCATATGCTTAGGATCCACTACGTGCTACTCTGTCTCGGAGTATGTAGTGTGTCTGGAATCATTGGAAACCGACGGTTTCCATAGCAAGTTCTCCCAGAAGTCGGCCTCTTGTCCTGACCAACTTTGTAAGAGAGCTCGTGTCTCGTCACCTCCTGGCCATCAGCACTCGGTTACCAGTGAAACCCAGTCTGGGGATGCCCGGTCTAACTTGCACTCTAACTCTCGCACTGTTGTAGGGGACAGCAGTTGTCAGGCCGCGGTCTCCCTGTCGGCAGGCGACTGTCTGACTCGTGTCATGGCATCAGTGAGCAAAGTTACCTCCTGTACAAAGTATGACGTCACTTTGTCAGCTAACTTGCTCACTCTTGTTATGGTGTATACATGAAGAGCTTTCGAAGGAGACCACATGCTAGTCAACAACGACACGTGCAAAGTCAAGGGACTCTCCCTTGAGTCGTCCTTGCACACAGTGCGACATGGTAAGTTGTGAATCCTTGTCGTCAACATGCATAGTCAAGAGTTTTCCCTGCGGAAGGACACCTTACTTGTCGATCTCATCAGATTCCCTCTCCAGGTGAGAGTGGAGGGCGAAATCCCAGCTGACCTTCTCGTAAGTGCAGTTCTCCCAGGGGAGTCTACTACTGACTCTTCCATCCCCCGGCCAGTGCAGGAAGATGATCTAGCTACGACAAACTACCCTGAAGAAATTTAAAAACTTCTCTAGGTTCTCAATCGTGCATGTTCTGCAGTCGCATTAGATTGTGAGTCCATGGGTCTGACCCCACTTATTTCTCACCGTATTCCACTTGATAAATGTACTAAACCTATTTATGTACCTGCGTATCGCCTGCCGCATACGCAACGAGTCTTCGCTAAAGAACTCATTGCAAGGATGCTCCGTGATGGAGTTACTGAGGAGTCCAATTCCTTGTGGAATGCCCCTCTCATCCTGGTTCCCAAGACAGAACATGGCAGCCTGTTACTGATTACAGGAAACTCAACACTTGCACGATCCCAGACTGATTCTCATTGCCAGTTCTGAATGACCTGTTGCAGAACATCGGTGATAATAAGGTCTTTTCAACTCTTGAACTTCTTCAAGGGTTTTGGCAGATCCCCCTTGATGACCAGAGCAGAGTTGACAGCTTTCTCTACGCTGACCGGTCATTATCAGTTCAGGAGGATGCCCTTTGGCTTGTGCAGAAGCCCAATCACATTCAGTTGCTTGATGACAATTTTCAGTACTCTCCTAGGTGGCATGCTCATGGTCTACCTAGATGATCTCATCGTCATGTCGCAAGATGTCTCTACACATCTCGAAAAACTTGACAGGGTATTGGACAAACTAGCTCAGGCTAACCTTAAGAAAAAGCTCTCAAAATGTCAGTTCCTTAGGAAGGAAATAAAATTTCTGGGTCACAAAGTGACTCAGAATGGCATAAAGACAGGCGAGTCTAAAATCTCAGCTGTACAGAAGTTCCCTAGACCTACGATGATGGATGCAGTCCGTTCCTTTATAGGCCTAGCAGGTTTCTACCACACCATTGCCGGTTTCTCCACCATCACCACACCTTTGACTCGCCTTCTTAAGAAAGACGCACCTTTCAAGTGGATGTGTGATCAAGAACGAGCTTTTGTTACCCTTAAGAATAAGTTAACATCTGCCCCAGTCCTTAGATTCCCAGATTTCACCAAGGCATTTACCTTGACGATGGATGCTAGCAAAGTTGGAATCGGTGCAGTCCTGTTGCAGAAATCTAACGGTAAGCAACAGCCTATTGACTATGCTAGCCGAGTCCTTACTAAAGCTGAAATCAATTACTCAGTGACAGAGCTAGAAGCTTTAGCCATCGTATGGGCTTAGAATCACTTTCGAGATATCATCTACCAATACTCTATCATAATTTACATCGATCATCTACCTTTGTTGTCCCTGAGTGAGGATTTCTGCAGTGAGGAGCTGAACCGCCAAGTATACTACTCTCCACCACTCTTCTCTTGATAATCTTCTCCATGACTTTGCATACTGTGCATGTCAGTGATACTTGTCTGTAGTTTAGTGCTGCATGTCTGTCTCCTTTTTTTTAAAAAGTGGGACTACATCTGCTGTCTTCCATACCTTAGGGAGCTGCCTTGTTGTTGTGCTGAAGATTGTTGTTAGTGGTACACAGAGCACCTCTGCTTTCTCTCTCAGGACCCATGGAGAGATGTTATCCGGCCCCATCACCTTGCTAAGACTTCAGAGATGGTAAAGCTGCCTTTGTTTTGTTTAAATGAACCAATCAATGCAGGGGTTTACACTATACCCTGTGGAGGCTGCGACAGGATTTATGTAGGTGAAACAGCAAGAAACCTCGAAACACGCCTCAATGAACACATTAATGCATGTAGGAATGATAACCTGAACAACACCTGCGTACAACACCGGAATTCCACCAATCATCCCATGAAATTCAGAGATGCCCGATTAGTAATCAAAGAAACTAATTTCCGCAGACGCAAATGCCTTGAATCAGCACTTATCGCTATTTCTAACACAGTTAAACAAAACAAAGGCAGCTTTACCATCTCTGAAGTCATAGCAAGAATCCTCCTGAAAACAGTAAACCCTGCCATCACATAGTCTCTCCTGCTAATACTACACAAAGAACTTCGCAGAGGTGGAACACTGATACAGGCCTTCTCTAATCCAACCTCCAACAGAAATATTTGTCTAACCTATATTTTTGTGCTACCCAAGTAATTGCTTTCACCTTTTCCTCATGTGCAAGTTGATTATTCTACCTTATTGTATTACTACTACTACTACTACAACTTATGTCTCTACTACTACCACCACCACTAGTATTACACCTCACTCTGAGCATATATATACCCTCTGTGTCCATGTATTGTTTGTAACAGCTTGACAAAGCTCCTGGAGAGCAAAACGTTGCCACAATAAAATGTCACATTAGTTGCATTTGTGTCCTTTTACTTAACATATTGTCGGTAATTCTACCAATATTAATACAATATTTATTAAATTTAAATTCATCTATGATATACATAGCAGAATTTTGCTAAAAAAAAAGAAAAAAAAGTTATTTTTAAGTGAGGTATGGTGAGGTTTCTAAGATAGTTTTGGTCCAAAAACAAAAATCTTTATATCATTGTTAACGAAAAAAATTTTGTTATTATTTTTTTTATTAACACATCGGCCGATTCCCACCAAGGCAGGGTGGCCCGAAAAAGAAAAACTTTCATCATCATTCACTCCATCACTGTCTTGCCAGAGGGGTGCTTTACACTACAGTTATAAAACTGCAACATTAACACACCTCCTTCAGAGTGCAGACACTGTACTTCCCATCTCCAGGACTCAAGTCCGTAAGAGATTTTTTTTTTTTGGAAAAAATCCCAGTGTAGAACACTGTTGTATAACCACCGTGTAGAACACGTGTATAACCACCGCGTTGAACACTTGTATAACCACCGTGTAAAACACTTGTATAACCACCGTGTAAAACACTTGTATAACCACCGTGTAGAACACTTGTATAACCACCACGTAGAACACTTGTATAACCACCACGTAGAACACTTGTATAACCACCACGTAGAACACTTGTATAACCACCGTGTAGAACACTTGTATAACCACCGTGTAGAACACTGTTGTATAACCACCGTGTAGAACACTGTTGTATAACCACCGTGTAGAACACTGTTGTATAACCACCGTGTAGAACACTGTTGTATAACCACCGTGTAGAACACTGTTGTATAACCACCGTGTAGAACACTGTTGTATAACCACCGTGTAGAACACTGTTGTATAACCACCGTGTAGAACACTGTTGTATAACCACCGTGTAGAACACTGTTGTATAACCACCGTGTAGAACACTGTTGTATAACCACCGTGTAGAACACTGTTGTATAACCACCGTGTAGAACACTGTTGTATAACCACCGTGTTGAACACTTGTATAACCACCGTGTTGAACACTGATGTATAACCACCGTGTAGAACACTTGTATAACCATCGCATTGAACACTTGTATAACCACCGCGTTGAACACTTGTATAACCACCGTGTAGAACACTGTTGTATAACCACCGTGTAGAACACTGTTGTATAACCACCGTGTAGAACACTGTTGTATAACCACCGTGTAGAACACTTGTATAACCGTGTTGAACACTTGTATAACCACCGTGTTGAACACTTGTATAACCAACGTGTAGAACACTTGTATAACCACCGTGTAGAACACTTGTATAACCACCGTGTAGAACACTTGTATAACCACCGTGTAGAACACTGTTGCATAACTACCGCGTTGAACACTTGTATAACCACCGTGTTGAACACTTGTATAACCACCGTGTAGAACACTGTTGTATAACCACCGTGTTGAGCACTTGTATAACCACCGTGTTGAACACTTGTATAACCACCGTGTAGAACACTGTTGTATAACCACCGTGTTGAACACTGTTGTATAACCACCGTGTTGAACACTGTTGTATAACCACCGTGTTGAACACTGTTGTATAACCACCGTGTAGAACACTGTTGTATAACCACCGTGTTGAACACTTGTATAACTGGGTAGAACACTGTTGTATAACCACCGTGTTGATCACTTGTATAACCACCGTGTAGAACACTAGTATAACCACCGTGTTGAACACTTGGATAACCACCGCGTTGAACACTTGGATAACCACCGCGTTGAACACTTGTATAACCACCGTGTTGAACACTTGTATAACCAACGTGTAGAACTCTTGTATAACCACCGTGTAGAACAGTTGTATAACCACCGTGTAGAACAGTTGTATAACCACCGTGTAGAACACTTGTATAACCGTGTAGAACACTTGTATAACCACCGTGTTGAACACTTGTATAACCACCGTGTAGAACACTTGTATAACCACCGTGTAGAACACTGTTGTATAACCACCGTGTTGAACACTTGTATAACCACCGTGTAGAACACTGTAGTATAACCACCGTGTTGTGCACTTGTATAACCACCGTGTTGAACACTTGTATAACCGTCTAGAACACTGTTGTATAACCACCGTGTTGAGCACTTGTATAACCACCGTGTTGAGCCCTTGTATAACCACCGTGTTGAACACTTGTATAACCACCGTGTAGAACACTGTTGTATAACCACCGTGTAGAACACTGTTGTATAACCACCGTGTAGAACACTGTTGTATAACCACCGTGAAGAACACTGTTGTATAACCACCGTGTAGAACACTGTTGTATAACCACCGTGTAGAACACTGTTGTATAACCACCGTGTAGAACACTGTTGTATAACCACCGTGTAGAACACTGTTGTATAACCAACGTGAAGAACACTTGTATAACCACCGTGAAGAACACTGTTGTATAACCACCGTGTAGAACACTGTTGTATAAGCACCGTGTAGAACACTTGGATAACCACCGTGTAGAACACTCTAGTACAACCACCGTGTAGAACACTCTAGTACAACCACCGTGTAGAACACACTAGTACAACCACCGTGTAGAACACTCCAGTACAACCACCGTGTAGAACACTCCAGTACAACCACCGTGTAGAACACTCCAGTACAACCACCGTGTAGAACACTCCAGTACAACCACCGTGTAGAACACTCCAGTACAACCACCGTGTAGAACACTCCAGTACAACCACCGTGTAGAACACTCCAGTACAACCACCGTGTAGAACACTCCAGTACAACCACCGTGTAGAACACTCCAGTACAACCACCGTGTAGAACACTCCAGTACAACCACCGTGTAGAACACTCCAGTACAACCACCGTGTAGAACACTCCAGTACAACCACCGTGTAGAACACTCCAGTACAACCACCGTGTAGAACACTCCAGTACAACCACCGTGTAGAACACTCCAGTACAACCACCGTGTAGAACACTCCAGTACAACCACCGTGTAGAACACTCCAGTACAACCACCGTGTAGAACACTCCAGTACAACCACCGTGTAGAACACTCCAGTACAACCACCGTGTAGAACACTCCAGTACAACCACCGTGTAGAACACTCCAGTACAACCACCGTGTAGAACACTCCAGTACAACCACCGTGTAGAACACTCCAGTACAACCACCGTGTAGAACACTCCAGTACAACCACCGTGTAGAACACTCCAGTACAACCACCGTGTAGAACACTCCAGTACAACCACCGTGTAGAACACTCCAGTACAACCACCGTGTAGAACACTCCAGTACAACCACCGTGTAGAACACTCCAGTACAACCACCGTGTAGAACACTCCAGTACAACCACCGTGTAGAACACTCCAGTACAACCACCGTGTAGAACACTCCAGTACAACCACCGTGTAGAACACTCCAGTACAACCACCGTGTAGAACACTCCAGTACAACCACCGTGTAGAACACTCCAGTACAACCACCGTGTAGAACACTCCAGTACAACCACCGTGTAGAACACTCCAGTACAACCACCGTGTAGAACACTCCAGTACAACCACCGTGTAGAACACTCCAGTACAACCACCGTGTAGAACACTCCAGTACAACCACCGTGTAGAACACTCTAGTACAACCACCGTGTAGAACACTAGTACAACCACCGTGTAGAACACTCTAGTACAACCACCGTGTAGAACACTCTAGTACAACCACCGTGCAGAACACTCTAGTACAACCACCGTGTAGAACACTCTAGTACAACCACCGTGTAGAACACTCTAGTACAACCACCGTGTAGAACACTCTAGTACAACAACCGTGTAGAACACTAGTACAACCACCGTGTAGAACACTCTAGTACAACAACCGTGTAGAACACTCTAGTACAACAACCGTGTAGAACACTCTAGTACAACAACCGTGTAGAACACTGTAGTATAATTGAACACTGTACCATTAATACAACCTTTGCCTTTAATATACCCTTGATGAGTCTCGAGTTTTCATACTCCCGCGGCTCAGACCTGGGAGAGACTGGTGAGGTGCTTGCCTGGTCAACCAGGCTTTTGCTGCTGGCAGCCCGCTTGCCCAAATATCCACCATAGACTGATTGATCCGGCCCTTAACGGAGTACTTCTTCAGTTTCGTCTTTAAGACTTTTATAATTATTCCGGCAGTTTCTGACATGTGATAAATATTGAAGTGTGGGACCACGGACGTTCAAAGATCACTTGTTGTGTCCACCTCTCGCCCTTGTTTTGGTAATGGTGGTAGTCGTTGAGATGGGGGTTATAGTAGTTATTGTGGTGGAGATAGTGTATCGAGGAGTGTGTGGGGGGGAGCTGTGACAGTTGCTCAGGTGTAGCCAGGTGTGTGGGGGGGGAGCTGTGACAGTTGCTCAGGTGCAGCCAGGTGTGGGGAGCTGTGACAGTTGCTCAGGTGCAGCCAGGATGTGTGTGGGAGCTGTGACAGTTGCTCAGGTGCAGCCAGGAGTGTGGGGAGCTGTGACAGTTGCTCAGGTGCAGCGAGGAGTGTGTGGGAGCTGTGACAGTTGCTCAGGTGCAGCCAGAAGTGTGTGGGGAGCTGTGACAGTTGCTCAGGTGCAGCCAGGAGTGTGTGGGGGAGCTGTGACAGTTGCTCAGGTGCAGCCAGGAGTGTGTGGGGGAGCTGTGACAGTTGCTCAGGTGCAGCCAGGAGTGTGGGGAGCTGTGACAGTTGCTCAGGTGCAGACAAAGTGTGTGGGGGAGCTGTGACAGTTGCTCAGGTGCAGCCAGGAGTGTGTGGGGAGCTGTGACAGTTGTTTAGGTGCAGCCAGAGTGTGTGGGGGATCTGTGACAGTTGCTCAGGTGCAGCCAGGGTGTGGGGGGAGCTGTGACAGTTGCTCAGGTGCAGCCAGGAGTATGTAGGGGAGCTGTGACAGTTGCTCAGGTGCAGCCAGGAGTGTGTGAGGGAGCTGTGACAGTTGCTCAGGTGCAGCCAGGAGTGTGGGGAGGAGCTGTGACAGTTGCTCAGGTGCAGCCAGGAGTGTGGGGGGAACTGTGACAGTTGCTCAGGTGCAGCCAGGAGTGTGGGAGGGGAGCTGTGACAGTTGCTCAGGTGCAGCGAGGAGTGTGGAAACTGTAACAGGAAGGTGAAACTGTCCCGGGTGGGAACTGTACAGTTGCTCAGGTCAGAGGAGTGTGGGAGGCTTGACAGTTGCTCAGTGCAGCCAAGTGTGTGGAGCTGTGACATTGCTCAGGTGCAGCAGGTGTGGGAGCTGTGCATTGCTCAGTGCAGCCAGAGATATGTAGTAGAGATGGGACTGTGACAGTTTCATCAACAGGAGTGTGGGAGCTGTGACAGTTGTCAAGTGCAGCCAGGGTGTGGGGACTGACATGCTCAGGTGCAACCAGAGTGTGTGGGACTTGACAGTGCTCAGGTGCAGCCAGGAGTGAGAGCTTGACAGTTGCTCAGGTGCAGCCAGAGTGTGTGAGGAGCTGTGACAGTTGCTCAGTGCAGCCAGGTGTGGGGAGCTGTGACAGTTGCTCAGGTGCACCAGGAGTGTGGGGGACTGTGACAATTGTCAGGTGCAGCCAGAGTGTGTGAGGAGCTGTGACAGTGTCAGGTGCAGCAGGAGTGTGTGGGGCTGTGACATTGTCAGGTGCCCAGAGTGTGGGGGACTGTGACATTTCAGGTCAGCCAGGAGTGTGGGAACTGCAGTTGCTCAGGTGCACCAGGAAGTGTGTGGGAGCTGTGACAGTTGCTCAGAGTCCAGGAGTGTGGAGGAGCTTGACAGTTGCTCAGATGCACCAGGGTGTGGGAGCTGTGACAGTTGCAGGTGCAGCCAGGAGTGTGGGGGAACTGTGACAGTTGGTCAGGTGCAGCAAGGAGTGTGGGGGAACTGTGACAGTTGGTCAGGTGCAGCCAGGAGTGTGGGGGAACTGTGACAGTTGGTCAGGTGCAGCCAGGAGTGTGGGGAACTGTGACAGTTGCTCAGGTGCAGCCAGGAGTGTGGGGGGGAACTGTGACAGTTGGTCAGGTGCAGCCAGGAGTGTGGGAGGGGAACTGTGACAGTTGCTCAGGTGCAGCCAGGAGTGTGGGGAGGGGAACTGTGACAGTTGCTCAGGTGCAGCCAGGAGTGAGCGGGGGAGCTGTGACAGTTGCTCAGGTGCAGCCAGGAGTGTGGGGGGAACTGTGACAGTTGGTCAGGTGCAGCCAGGAGTGTGGGGGAACTGTGATAGTTGCTCAGGTGCAGCCAGGAGTGTGGGGGGAACTGTGACAGTTGGTCAGGTGCAGCCAGGATTGTGGGGGAACTGTGACAGTTGGTCAGGTGCAGCCAGGATTGTGGGGGGAACTGTGACAGTTGGTCAGGTGCAGCCAGGAGTGTGGGGGAACTGTGACAGTTGGTCAGGTGCAGGCAGGATTGTGGGGGAACTGTGACAGTTGGTCAGGTGCAGCCAGGAGTTGTGGGGGAACTGTGACAGTTGGTCAGGTGTAGCTAGGAGTGTGGGGGAACTGTGACAGTTGCTCAGGTGCAGCCAGGAGTGTGGGGGAACTGTGACAGTTGGTCAGGTGCAGCCAGGATGTGGGGAACTGTGACAGTTGGTCAGGTGCAGCCAGGAGTGTGGGGGAACTGTGACAGTTGGTCAGGTGCAGCCAGGAGTGTGGGGGAACTGTGATAGTTGCTCAGGTGCAGCCAGGAGTGTGGGGGAACTGTGACAGTTGGTCAGGTGCAGCCAGGAGTGTGGGGGAGGAACTGTGACAGTTGGTCAGGTGCAGCCAGGATTGTGGGGAACTGTGACAGTTGGTCAGGTGCAGCCAGGAGTGTGGGGGAACTGTGACAGTTGGTCAGGTGCAGGCAGGATTGTGTGGGGAATTGTGACAGTTGGTCAGGTGCAGCCAGGAGTGTGGGGGAACTGTGACAGTTGGTCAGGTGCAGGCAGGATTGTGGGGGAACTGTGACAGTTGGTCAGGTGCAGCCAGGAGTGTGTGGGGGGAACTGTGACAGTTGCTCAGGTGCAGCGAGGAGTGTGGGGAGGGGAACTGTGACAGTTGCTCAGGTGCAGCCAGGAGTGTGGGGGGAACTGTGACAGATGGTCAGGTGCAGCCAGGAGTGTGGGGGGTGGGGGAACTGTGACAGTTGGTCAGGTGCAGCCAGGAGTGTGGGGGGCGGGAACTATGACAGTTGCTCAGGTGCAGCCAGGAGTGTGTGGGGGAACTGTGACAGTTGGTCAGGTGCAGCCTTACCTCAGTCACATCCATGACCTTGATGGCCGCCAACTGACCAGTCTTGGTGTGTCGTCCCTGCAACGGAAAATAAATTGTAGAGTTCCTTAAACACTTTATGAGAGCTTCTGAAACATCACAACTTTGTAAGATTATACTCACACTGCAGACGTAACTGGGTTGTTCGTGCGTGCGTCTGTGTGTGTACTCACCTAATTTCACCTAATTGTACTCACCTAATTATGGTTGCAGGGGTCGAGACTCAGCTCCTGGCCCCGCCTCTTCGCTGTCCGCTACTGGGTCTCTGCTCTCCCTGCTGCATGAGCTTTATCATACCTTGTCTTAAAACTATTCCACTTCCTGACTACTCTGTGGCTGAAGAAATGCTTCCTAACATCCCTTTGACTCATCTGAGTCTTCAGCTTCCATTTGTGTTCCCTTGTTTTTGTGTTCCCTCTCTGGAACATCCTCTCGCTATCTACCTTGTCGATTCCCTACAGTATTTTGTATCTCGTTATCATTGTCTCCTCTAACCGTTCTGTGTGTATAGTGTGTGTGTGTGTGTGTATGTGTGTGTGTCTGTGTACTCACCTAATTGTACTCACCTAATTGTGGTTGCAGGGGCCGAGACTCAGCTCCTGGCCCCGCCTCTGCGCTGCCCGCTACTAGGTATCTGCTCTCCCTGCTCCATGAGCTTTATCATACCTCGTCTTAAAACTGTGTATGGTTCCTGCCTCCACTATGTCTTTCTCTAGACTATTCAACTTCTTGACTACTCTGTGGCTGAAGAAATGCTTCCTAACATCCCTTTGACTCATCTGAGTCTTCAGCTTCCAGTTGTGTCCCCTTGTTTCCGTGTTCCCTCTCTGGAACATCCTGTCACTATCTACCTTGTCAATTCCCCGCAGTATTTTGTATGTCGTTATCATGTCTCCTCTGACCCTTCTTTCGTCCAGTGTTGTTAGTCCTATTTCCCTCAACCTTTCTTCATAAGACAGACCCCTGAGTTGTGGAACTAACTTTGTCGCAAACCTTTGCACTTTCTCTAGTTTCTTTACGTGCTTGACCAGGTGTGGGTTCCAGACTGGTGCTGCATATTCTAGTATGGGCCTGACGTACACGGCATACAGTGTGTGTGTGTGTGTGTGTGTGTAGTGGGTGTGTGTTTGTGTGTATAGTGGATGGGTGCGTATGTGCGCGTGCGTATGGATGAATGGATATACATATACATAATCATACATACACACACACACAGCGGCCAGCGAAGAGGCGGTTCCAGGAGCTGTGACTCGACCCCTGCAACCACAACTAGGTGAGTACACCTACACATACTGCATGAATACGACAGTATCCTTAGGCATATTTTTACGAAAGTACTCAACCTTACTGTAGAAGACGGGTAGTTGGAGCAAGCTACACTTCCAGTCAGACTAGGAGGTATTGATGTCTGCAAGGCATCACAGACTGCACTACCTAACTCACGAAATCGTAATGACACGATTGCAAACAAACCATACCACGGGTGGGGTTCGAACCCGCGGTCAGAGAGTCTCAAAACTCCAGACCGTCGAGTAAGCCACTGGGCCAGCTAGCTTCAATAAGATTCATCCAACTAGGTATATTTCTACACCATAGGAAGGTTAGCATAGGCACCACTGTCCACAAATGCAAGTTTTTACAGACGAATCTCCCGCTAGCATGGCCGTGACGAACTCTAGCTCAAGTCCCCCTCAAAGCCGTCCACATGACTCACGGAATCGTAATGACACGATTGCAAACAAACCATACCACGGGTGGGGTTCGAACCCGCGGTCAGAGAGTCTCAAAACTCTAGACCTTCGCGTAAGCCACTAGGCCAGCTAGCTTCAATAAGAGGGGGACTTGAGATAGAGTTCGTCACGGCCATGCTAGCGGGAGATTCGTCTGTAAAAACTTGCATTTGTGGACACAGTGGTGCCTATGCTAACCTTCCTATGGTGTAGAAATATACCTAGTTGGATGAATCTTATTGAAGCTAGCTGGCCTAGTGGCTTACGCGACGGTCTAGAGTTTTGAGACTCTCTGACCGCGGGTTCGAACCCCACCCGTGGTATGGTTTGCACTACCTACTTTCCTGTCCTCATGAGAAAGACACACGTGCAGTTAGGTATTTTCATAATGTTTCGCCCACACAATAGGCTTCTTCAGACCTGAAGGATGTTTTGGGGGTAAGTAACCCTGTCCCAGACCAAGCCTCACCGTGAATAAAGGCTTGATCAATGAGGCTGTTACTGCCGGCCCCATGCAGTCCAATGTACGAACCACAGCCCAGCTGGTCATTAACTGATGTGAAGAGCTTGTTAAGTTCCCTCTTGAAGACAGACGGACACCTTTGTTGGAAATAACCCTTTTGCATGAAGGGAGCGTTGCAAAATCAGAGACCTTTGACACTTCAGGTTCTGTCTTAAGTGTACTCGTTGTGCCCCTACTTTGCAGGTACCCTGCTCCTCCTGCCAAGTCTATTAAGTTCATCTGGAGTGATTTTGGTGTACATGTTTGGTATCAACAGTATGGTACGTATGTAGTAGGAGACAATTACCAGCATCACAGCATAGGATCGTGACAGTTATCTTGAGTTATTAATTAAAGGTCACCAATGCTGACCTATGTACAAGTTCAAACCCGGCACACCCGTTGGCAAGGACAGTCATGATGTAGATACCAAACTGATAGCATTACGGCTGGCACACGTCACGCCCTTCTACCAAATAAACCACAGCAAAACTATTGTGTATTTTTCCAAACGCATCCACAATTTTTCACAAACCCCATTCACAACACTGGAACCCGTTACCCCAGGAGTTTCCAATGTAGATGATAAATGTACCTTTCTCGCCAACATTCCAGGGAATACAGTTGAAGGGGCTTCAAACGTTCTCAGTAGTTTTCTAGTACTGCAATTTTGCCTGCCCTGAAAGGGGGCCATTCGTGTACAGCAGTATTCCAGCCTGGAGAGAAAAAGTATCATAAATAGTATCATCAATGGTTCAGCATTCATTGTCTGGAAGGTTCTAGTTATCCAGCCTATCATTTTTCTTTCGGTAACAACAGCAACATTATAAATTAGACACATATGCAACACTTGGGTATCTTTATTGAGGAAACGTTTCGCCATACAGTGGCTTCATCAGTCCATACAAAGTAGAAAGGTGTAAGGAGAGGAGTAGTTTGAGGTAATCAGTCCCTCGGCCTGGAGTCGGTGTGTTCAGTCCATTAATCTTGTATGAAGTACAGCACAGGGCCGCATATGTGTCTAATTTATAACTTGTCAGTTCTCTGAACCATTCATCTACAACAGCAACATTGTTGTGATCCCTGTGAGATAATCTGACATCACTCCTAGGTCTTGCACACACAATTTTGGCTTAAATGAATGATTTGAGTTTGTCCTGCCCTCCGTTTCAGTCTTTATTTTCTCCATTTATCTATGGTGGAACAAATGAAACTTGTCCTCCTTGAACATTATATTGGCCGAGGCCCATTAAAAGGCTTTATTTATCCACTGCTTCTGCTGTGTGGGCGATACTTTTCGGCAATAACGATACGTAACTGTTGCACATGTCTTACTCATCAACTTGTCAGTATTGTATACTATTATTATAATGAAATAATAATAAGTCGGATGAAGAGAGCAAAGATGATGTAACAGGGATTGAAGAACTTGATGAGTTTGATTCTGATAAATATTGTGAAGAAATTGTAGTCAGCATTCCTAACAGCATGCCACACACATCTGCATCAGAATCCTTTTCCAAATCACAAAAAGTAGCATCTATAAACAAGCTTGCTGGTATTTGTATTATCAAGCACACAAAAACAGAAATAGACAAATATATGGCAATGGCATTATTACCATTAGAAGGAAATCCTTTAGAGTGGTGGAAAGAAAATATGATATACCTTTACCTTTGATATACCTTTGAAGAGTTTCGAGTTTATCTACTCTCTGAGCCCGGCCATGAGCCAGGCTCGTCTGGTGCTGCCTGGTCAACCAGGCTGTTGCTGCTGAAGGCCCGCTGCCCCACATATCCATCACAGCCTGGTTGATCTGGCACCCGATGAAGATACTTGTCCAGTTTCCTCTTGAAGGCTTCTACACTGGTTCCAGCCGTGTTTCGGATATCTTCTGGTAAGATGTTGAATAGTCTGGGACCCCGGATGTTAATACAGTGCTCCCGTATTGTCCCCACCGCACCCCTGCTCCTCACTGGGTTTATTTTACACTTTCTCCCATATCTCTCACTCCAGTATGTTGTTATGGCAGTGTGCAGATTTAGGACCAGGCCCTCAAGTACTTTCCAAGTATATATTATCATGTATCTCTCTCTCCTCCGCTCCAATGAGTACATGTTCAAGACTTGAAGGCGTTCCCAATAATTTAGATGTTTCAATGGCTCAATGTGAGCCGTAAACGATCTCTGAATTTGTTCCAGCTCTGATATTTCTCCTGCCCTGAACGGGGCCGTCAGCACAGAGCAATATTCTAAGTAAGGGAGCACTAGCGATTTGAAGAGTGTCACCATCGGCATTATTTCCCTTGTTTTGAAAGTTCTCAATACCCACCCCGTCATCTTCCTGGCTGTTGTGATCTTTGTCTTGTTATGGTCTTTAAAAGACAGATCAGCAGACATAATTATTCCCAAGTCTTTTACGTGTTCCTTTCGTTCTATGTGGTGACCCTCTTGCGTTTTGTATATAGTGTTCCTTTTGAGTTCTTCATTTTTTCCATACCTAAGCAGCTGAAACTTATCACCATTGAACGTCATGTTGTTCTCCACTGCCCACTGGAAGACCCTGCTTATGTCCTCCTGTAATTTTTCAGTGTCTTCTACCGTAGTGACTTTCATGCTTATTTTAGTGTCATCTGCAAATGATGATATAAAAGTGTGCTGGGTGTTTTTATCTATGTCTGCTATGAGGATGAGAAACAGCAGAGGTGCCAGGACAGTGCCTTGGGGCACTGAGCTTTGACCTCGCTGATGCTGGATCTTGCCCTGTTCACTACTACTTTTTGTGTTCTGTGTGTTAGGAACTCAAATATCCATCTGCCTACCTTCCCAGTAATGCCTATGGCCCTCATTTTGTGCTATCACTCCATGGTATGTCTGTCAAACCTAGGCAGTAAACATCTGAGACCAAGCCACTCTTCAACACAAAGTGAAAGGTTATTCAGCAATGGAGGAAACCTCAACTCTGCTCATGGGAACAAATTAACTTCGAAAATGGGTAGATACTGATGTTCCTAAATTTCAACTTAAGAATTTTTAATTTCAGCTATTAGAGTAATAAATGTATATTAATTTTAATTTCAGGTATTAGAATACTGTATGTTTCTTTTCTATTTTTCAAAGTGATTCTATTTTCAATTTCTAGTTATTACAATAATGTACTTAACTTTTTAGGTTTTCAGAATGTTTTAGAAGTTTTAAATAAACAGTAGTATGAGAGTTTTGGATGTTCCAATGCCTTTAATACAACCGGTAATTATTCCATGTTTTCTTTTTCTCATTTTTTAAGCATTATGGGGGTGCACCCCCAGGGAAATTAAGTTATTTAATATTTAACCTTCGTAAGTTATTTAATACCTATTGAGCAATAAGCAGTTCTTTATATATAATTAACAAAAAAAATTAAAAATTATCGGAATTAGCCTAAAATTGAATTATCAGTATAATAAAAAAAATTGGTATCGTCTCATCCTCATGAAGGATGAACACCCCTGAAGCCGGGTTTCAGACCAGGCTTCATGGTGGATCAAAGAATGATGAATCAGGCTCTTGCAAGACACAGCCCAGCCGATCAGGAACTGATCTGAGGAACTTACCAAGTAACGAAGACTGCCAGAGGTCTGTTGATAATCCTCCTTATAGAAGATAGGAAACATACCTATGAGATATATGAATACCATAATCTGTTTTTAAAAGGAAACTACGATATTACCTTCCAGATACTAAACAAATTTGACACACTTTGACATGGAAGACCTATTTAAAGTGCAAAGTGATTCAGTAACCTTTAATATGAAATTGTGAGCAAAGAGGTTCAACAATAATGTGCGCAAGTTTTTGTGGAGAAAGGGAAATGGAACCTCGGAATAGATTGTTTAACAAAAGTTTTAATTGCAAAAGCATACAGCCTATTAAGAAAGGAAGTTGAAATATTTACGAAGTGATTGCGAGAATAAAAAATCAAATGCAACACTGGCAATCCAAAACTAAATTATAACCACATTCAAAATTAAGAAGCACAAGAAAAATAAATGCTATCATACTAAATAAAACAGCCAGCATAAATATAAAATTCTCATTAAATTTTTAACATAAAAAGATTCTACAAAACTTCCCGAGGTTCCTATAGGACGCTCCTTTAAGAACAGCTTGGACATAACTTTTAAATACTGGATTCACTTACACTGAAAGTAAGGGGCTGGGTGTGGTCCCTGGGACTATGAAGTTAGTTCACAAATTACCCGCGACGACCAACTGCTAATGGACCACTTACTACATAGTGGGACTTGGGTCTGGTCCCAGGACTAAAGCTAGTTCTTCACAGCAAACACCTTCGAAACATGCCTCAATATTTTGCTACAGTATGTGTCATCCCACGTACTCACATATGCAACACAGGCAACCGAGAATACAGTCGAGGTCCTAGTGTGAGTGCAGCACCCAACGCCATCGCTACCCTCAGGAAACTGCTCGTTATTATCCTTCAATCCTCGCCCATATCTCTCCCTCTAACTCCCTACACTACCACTCACACAACTACCTGCCCCCTCTTCCTCCACTCGCACACTTATGATATACCTGTAACCGGTTGCGAAAAATGTTCTACCCTCACAGCCAGATTTTTCTGTTAATTGTCTGTTCAACAAAGCTGTTGCTGTTTATCAGGCACCTTTCTCCTCGCCGCTCCAATACTTTGAGGCATCCCCGGAAATTTAAATGTTTTAAGAGCTTCACGAAAGCGCCGTACCTTTCTGGCTCTCATCTCTTCTGCCTTCAACGGAGCCGTCAACGCCGAACAATATTCGAAACGGGAGAGCATGTGTTTTATATGGTGTCAATATTGGCACTGGAACAGGTTACCTGACATAATTATTCCCAACTCTTTTACATATACTTTTTCGTCCCATGATAAGATTCACATGTGTTTTGTATATAGTTCTCCTTTTAAAAAATTTCATTTTTCCATATCTGAGCAGTTGGAATCTATCACTAATTAGCACTGTTATTTTCTACTGACCACTGAAACATTGTTGATATTTGCCCCCTCAACCCTTTGTTGTAGGTGCCTCTGTTGAATCCCCTCAACCCTGTGATGTAGGTGCCTCTGTTACCTCACCCATCAACCCTGTGTTGTAGGTGCCTATTACCACACCCTCAACCCTGTGTTGTAGGTGCCTCTGTTACCTCCCTTCAACCCTGTGTTGCATGTACCTCTGCTACCTTCCCCTAAACCCTGTGTTGCAGGTGCCTCTGTTGCCTTCCTCTCAACCAGGTGTTGCAGGTGCCTCTGTTGCCTTCCTCTCAACCCTGTGTTGCAGGTGCCTCTGTTGCCTTCCTCTCAGCCCTGTGTTGCAGGTGCCTCTGTTGCCTTCCTCTCAGCCCTGTGTTGCAGGTGCCTATGTTGTTTTCCCCCTTAACCCTGTGTTGCAGGTGCCTCTGTTGCCTTCTCCTTAAACCTGTTTTGCAGGTGCCTCTGCTGAGTTCCTCTCAACCCTGTGTTTGCAGGTGCCTATGTTGCCTGCCTCTCAACCCTTGTTGCAGGTGCCTATGTTGCCTTCCTCTCAACCCTGTGTTGCAGGTGCCTATGTTGCCTTACCCTTAACCCTGTGTTGCAGGTACCATTGTTGCCTTCTCCAACCCCTGTGTTGCAGGTGACTATGTTGCCTTCCTCTCAACCCTGTGTTGCAGGTGTCTGTTGCCTTCCTCTCAACCCTGTGTTCCAGGTGCCTCTGTTGTTTTTCTTTTTAACCCTGTGTTGCAGGTGCCTATGTTGCCTTCCCCTTTAACCCTGTGTTGCAGGTACCATTGTTGCCTTCTCCTTAACCCTGTGTTGCAGGTGACTATGTTGCCTTCCTCTCAACCCTGTGTTGCAGGTGTCTGTTGCCTTCCTCTCAACCCTGTGTTCCAGGTGCCTCTGTTGTTTTTCTTCTTAACCCTGTGTTGCAGGTGCCTCTGTTGTTTTTCCCTTAACCCTGTGTTGCAGGTGCCTCTGTTGCCTTCCCCTTAACCCTGTGTTGCAGGTGCCTCTGTTGCCTTCCTCTCAACCCTGTGTTGCAGATGCCTATGTTGCCTTCCCCTTAACCCTGTGTTGCAAGTGCCTCTGTTGCCTTCTCCTTAACCCTGTGTTGCAGGTGACTCTGTTGCCTACCCCTTAACCCTGTGTTTCAGGTATAAAATACCGACACAATGGAAAAATAAACACATAAGCAGTATAATGTGATCCTTTATTGACAACGTTTCGCCCACGCAGTGGGCTTTATCGAGTCACAGACAGATCTACCTGGATATTGAGCAACATGGAGATATATATGGGTACAGTCAGGTGGAGAATGCTGGGTCAGGGGGGAGAAAGCTGCATGTGAGTCTTAAAAGTAGTGTGATAGTTAAAACATAGTGTGACTTAAGGGACCTGCAGTGTACCATTCTTGAGTTCTAGGTGGGATAGCGTTGAAGAAGTTTCTTGGCAATAGGTTCAGCTATGTTGTATAAGCCGTTGTTCTGGTTGAAGTTGTTGGATATACAGATGAGTGATGATTCTAGGATTCTTCGGTATTGCGTGTTGTCTTCTCTGGCGATGAGTCTTGCGTTTCTGTAGTTGATTAAATGGTTGTGTAAAATTTTGGTGTTGAACACAGGCATTTCTTGAGTCGTCAGATCTGCCTGCGTACTGGTGTTCTGAAATGCGTTTGTAGGTCTCTGGATGTTTCGCCAACGTATAATTTGCTGCAGCCATTTACACAAAATTTAACAACCATTTAATCAACTACAGAAACGCAAGACTCATCGCCAGAGAAGACAACACGCAATACCGAAGAATCCTAGAATCATCACTCATCTGTATATCCCAAAAACGGCTTATACACATAGCTGAACCTATTGCCAAGAAACTTCTTCAACGCTATCCCACCTAGAACTCAGAATGTACTGCAGGTCCCTTAAGTCACACTATGTTTTAACTATCACACTAATTTTTAAGACTCACATGCAGCTTTCTCCACCTGACCCAGCATTCTCCACCTACTTACCCTATATATATCTCCATGTTGCTCAATATCCAGGTAGATCTGTCTGTGACTCGATAAAGCCCACTGCGTGGGCGAATTGTCAATAAAGGATCACATTATACTGCTAGGTTTGATTAGTGCCCTTGAGAAAGGAGTAAATTCTTGGTAGTGGGGGTTTTTGATAAGGACCTGCCTTGTAGGGGCCCAGTAGGCCTTCTGCAGTGTTCCTCCATTCTTATGTTCTTATGTGTTTATTTTTCCCTTAACCCTGTGTTGCGGGTTGCCTCTGTTGCTTTCCCCCTTTAAACCCTGTGTTGCAGGTGCCTATGTTTCCTTACCCTTAACCCTCTTTTCCCGGGTGCCTCTGTTGTTTTCTCCTTAACCCTGTGTTGCAGGTGCCTCTGTTGCCTTCTCCCCTTAACCCTGTGTTGCAGGTGCCTCGTGCCTTTTTAAACCCTGTGTTCGGGTTGTCTATTTGCCTTCCCTTAACCTTGTTTTGGTGCCTTTTGCCTTCCCCTCAACCCTGTGTTGAAGGTGCCTCTGATGCCTTCCCCCCCCAACCCTGTTTTGCAGGTCCTATGTTGTATTCCCCTTAACCCTGTGTTGCAGGTGCCCCCTGTTGCATTCCCCTTAACCCTGTGTTGCAGGTGCCTCTTTTCCTTCTCCTTAAACCTTTTTTGCAGGTCCTCTTTATTTCCCTCTCAACCCTGTGTTGCAGGTGCCTATGTTGCCTGCCTCTAAACCCTTTTGTTGCAGGTGCCTATGTTGCCTTCCTTAACCCTGGTGCAGGTGCTATGTTCCCTTTCCCCTTAACCCTGTGTTGCATTTTTTGAAAGCAAGAACATAAGAACATAAGAAAGGAGAACACTAGCAGGCCGGGTGCCATACTAGGTCGGCCCTTCCATTCCCACTAACAGAATATTTTCAATAACCAATCTCCCAAGGAAAATCTTTGACAATTCTACCATCTTTCTGAGTCACTCAAATCCACCCTCTCACCCCTTGAATTTATCAACCTAAATTTGAAACTACCGAGTCCTAGCTTCAATAACCCTACTGGGCCCAAGACTGTTCCACTCATCAACTACCCTATTTCCAAACCAATATTTTCCCTATACCCTTTTTCTAAATCTAAACTTATCTAACTTGAACCCCATTATTGCGGGTTCTCTCTTGGAGAGATATCCTCAAGCCCTCCTTCCCCTTTGTTAATGCCTTTTTCCCTTGTATATCGATCATGTCTCCCCTCATTCTCCCCCTTAAATAAGAATTTTAGGGTCTTCAATCTTGAAGCCCGTGGAATGAGGGAGACATGATCGAGGTAAAAAATGGAAAAGGGGTATTAAAAAAGGGGATATAAATAAGGTCTTGAGGATATCTCTCAAAGGCCCGCAATAATGGATTCAAGTTAGATAAGTTTAGATTTAGAAAGGATATAGGAAAGTATTTTTTTGGAAATAGGGTAGTTGAGGGGGAGGTGGAACAGTCTGCCTAGTAGTTGTGAAGCTAGGACGGGTAGTTTCAAATTTAGGTTGGATAAATTCATGAGGGAGTTGGTTGATGGGACTCAGATGGTAGGAAATTGTCAAAGCTTATTTCTTGGGTAGCATTGAAAATTGGGTTGAAAAAATATTCTGTTAGTGGGACGGATTGTGAAGGACCTGCCTAGTATAGGGCCAACAGGCCTGCTGCAGTGTTCCTCCTTTCTTATGTTCTTATGTTCTCTTATGTAAGGAAGATTTCTAATGCTATGTATTATTTAGTCATTCTACTGAATGTTTTCTAACAATTTATGTCCATTCTGTAATGTGGAGACCAGAACTGAGCTGCTAATCTGGTGAGGCCTTACTATGATGTGCATAAACTGTAATAACCTCTGGACTTCTGTTGCTAACACTTCTTGATATAAATCCCAGTAATCTATTTGCCTTATTACGTACGCTTAGGCATTGCTGTCTTGGTTTTAAGGTTGCTGCTTACCATCACCCCCAAGTCCTTCTCGCAATCTGTATGGCTAAGTTCTACGTATTTAACTTATAAGTGCTTGGGTTATGGACACTCCCGAGCTTCAGAACCTTGCATTTATCTACATTGAACTGCATCTGCCACTTTTCTGACCACGAATTAAGTTTGTCTAAATCTTCCCGAAGTTCTATGACATCTATGTTTGAATAATTATCCTACCTATCTTCATGCTGATCAGCAATTTGCTCATATCACTAGTATTCCCTCATCAAGGTCATTGATATATATTATAAATAACAATGGGCCCTAAGACTGATCCCTGTGGAACACCACTTGTTACAAGTCCCCATTCGGATTTAACCCCATTTATGCACACTCTGCTTCCTATTGGTGAGCCATGAGCTCGATCCATGACAGCACTTTTCCCCCAATGCCATGAGCTGCCACTTTCTTTAACAGTCTCTGGTGCGGTACTCTATCAAAAGCCTTACTAAAGTCTAAATAAACAATATCGAATTCTTTATCGTGATCAACAGCTCAAAAGCTTTACTGAAGAAGGTTAATAAATTAGATAGGCAGGAACGGCCCCTCGTGAATCCATGCTGGGTATCATTAATCAAATTATGGTTATCTAGATGGCTTCTAATAATATCAGCTATAATTGACTCTAGTAATTTGCCTACAATTGAGGTCAGGCTTATTGAGTAGTTGGGTAGTGACTTGTCCCTGCTTTAAAAATAGGAATTACAGTAACCATCTTCCACATATAGGACTACACCTGTTTGAAGAGATAAATTAAAAATGTTAGATATTGGTTCACAGAGTTCCATTTGCATTCCTTGACCCTTGCAAAAGCTCATCAGGACCAGCGATTTATTTTGTTTCAGTCGGTCCAGCTGTTTCATAATCATTTCGCTAGTGACTGTGATATTAAATAATTTATCTTCTTCTGGGCCTCTGTAAATAATTACTGGGATATTATTTATGTCTTCCTGTGTGAAAACCGAGAGAAAATAATTATTAAAAAATAGAGCACATATCATTCTCCTTGTCAGTAAGATGCCCAAAGTTATTTTTAGGGACCTATCTTATCCCTAACTTTTGTTCTATAAACCTGGAAAAAACTTTTGGGTTAGTTTTGAATCCCTAGCAACTTTAATTTCATAGTCCCGTTTAGCTTTTCTTATTCCCTTTTAACGTCCCTCTTAATGTCAGTATACTGATTTATAAGATGACCCTCACCTCTTTTATGCGCCTATAAATTCCTTTCTTCTGCCCTAAAAGATATTTGAGCTTATTATTCATCCATTTTGGGTCATTTCTACTTGATCTAATTTCTTTATACGGGATAAATGTTCTTTGGGCAGCCTGTATAGTGTTAAGAAAACTGTCATATTGATACCTCTTCTTCACCCCAGTCCACAGTTGATAAGTGTTCTCTAAGTCCATTATAATCTGCTAAGCGAAAATCTGGGACCATTACTGAATTATCCCTACTATCATACATCCATTCAATGCTAAAGGTAATTGACTTGTGGTCGCTTGAGCCGAGTTCCTCTGTAATTTCTAAATTATTAACAAGGGTTTCTTGCTTGCAGAACCAAGTCAAGTAGGTTATTTCCTTGTTGGTTCTGTTACAAACTGCTTCAAAAAGCAATCCTGAACTACTTCTAAAAAGTCGTTAGATTCTAAATTCCCTGTCATGAAATTCCAATCAATCTGACTAAAGTTAAAGTCCCTAGAATTACTACGTTATCGTGTCTTGTGGCCTTAACAATTTCCTCCCAAAGTAGTCTCCCTTGTTCCCTATCTAAGTTTGGAGGACGGTAAATCACGCCTAAAATCAATTTTTCACACCCTCTGAAAATTCTATCCAGACAGACTCTGTATGTGTTAATTCAACTTTATACCCGTTTTTATGCAACAATTTAAAGGATCACGGACATAGAGTGCCACCCCACCCTTTCGATACTTCTGTCTACTTGGAACAATTTAAAACCCTGAATGTGACATTCGGCAGGCAAGTCGATTTTCATATTAAACCATGTCTCAGTTATTGCAAAAACATCAATATTACCCGTACTTGCAACTAATCTCAACTCGTCCATCTTATTCCTAGCACTCGACTATTGGTGTAATATATATTTAGAGACCCTCCTTTATCTTTACCCTTCCTGCTCATCTCTGTTTTCCACTATACCTATTACTGTCCTTGTCATCTAGTGTCACTAGCTTTCCACTATCCACCTTATTCTGCCTATTACTAGTTCTCCTACAACAAGGAGACTACTTTGGGAGAAATTGTTAAGGCCACAAGACACGATAACGTAGTAATTCTAGGGGACTTTAACTTTAGTCAGATTGATTGGAATTTCATGACAGGAATTTAGAATCTAACGACTTTTTAAAGTAGTTCAGGATTGCTTTTTGAAGCAGTTTGTAGCAGAACCTACAGGAAATAACCACTTGACTTGGTTCTGGCAAGCAGAAACCCTTGTTAATAATTTAGAAATTACAGAGGAACTCGGCTCAAGCGACCACAAGTCAATTACCTTTAGCATTGAATGGATGTATGATAGTAGGGATAATTCAGTAATGGTCCCAGATTTTCGCTTAGCAGATTATAATGGACTTAGAGAACACTTATCAACTGTGGACTGGGGTGAAGAAGAAGGTATCAATATGACAGTTTTCTTAACACTATACAGGCTGCCCAAAGAACATTTATACCGTATAAAGAAATTAGATCAAGTAGAAATGACCCAAAATGGATGAATAATAGGCTCAAATATCTTTTAGGGCAGAAGAAAGGGAAATTTTTAGGCGCATAAAAAGGGTGAGGTCATCTTATAAATCAGTATACTGACATTAAGAGGGACGTTAAAAGGGAATAAGAAAAGCTAAACGGGACTATGAAATTAAAGTTGCTAGGGATTCAAAAACTAACCCAAAAGTTTTCCAGGTTTATAGAACAAAAGTTAGGGATAAGATAGGTCCCTTAAAAATAACTTTGGGCATCTTACTGACAAGGAGAATGATATGTGCTCTATTTTTAATAATTATTTTCTCTCGGTTTTCACACAGGAAGACATTAATAATATCCCAGTAATTAATTTTTACAGAGGCCCAGAAGAAGATAAATTATGTAATATCACAGTCACTAGCGAAATGATTATGAAACAGCTGGACCGACTGAAACAAAATAAATCGCCGGGTCCTGATGAGCTTTTGCAAGGGTTCTTAAGGAATGCAAAATGGAACTCTGTGAACCAATATCTAACATTTTTAATTTATCTCTTCAAACAGGTGTAGTGTCTGATATGTGGAAGATGGCTAATGTAATTCCTATTTTTAAAGCAGGGGACAAGTCACTACCGTCAAACTACCGCCCAATAAGCCTGACCTCAATTGTAGGCAAATTACTAGAGTCAATTATAGCTGATATTATTAGAAGCCATCTAGATAACCATAATTTGATTAATGATACCCAGCATGGATTCACGAGGGCCGTTCCTGCCTATCTAATTTATTAACCTTCTTCAGTAAAGCTTTTGAGGCTGTTGATCACGATAAAGAATTCGATATTGTTTATTTAGACTTTAGTAAGGCTTTTGATAGAGTACCGCACCAGAGACTATTAAGAAAGTGGCAGCTCATGGCATTGGGGAAAAGTGCTGTCATGGATCGAGTCATGGCTCACCAATAGGAAGCAGAGAGTGTGCATAAATGGGGTTAAATCCGAATGGGGACTTGTAACAAGTGGTGTTCCACAGGGATCAGTCTTAGGCCCATTGTTATTTATAATATATATCAATGACCTTGATGAGGGAATTACTAGTGATATGAGCAAATTCGCCGACGACACGAAGATAGGTAGGATAATTGATTCAAACATAGATGTCATAGAACTTCAGGAAGATTTAGACAAACTTAATTCGTGGTCAGAAAAGTGGCAGATGCAGTTCAATGTAGATAAATGCAAGGTTCTGAAGCTCGGGAGTGTCCATAACCCAAGCACTTATAAGTTAAATAACGTAGAACTTAGCCATACAGATTGCGAGAAGGACTTGGGGGTGATGGTAAGCAGCAACCTTAAACCAAGACAGCAATGCCTAAGCGTACGTAATAAGGCAAATAGATTACTGGGATTTATATCAAAAGTGTTAGCAACAGAAGTCCAGAGGTTATATTACAGCTTTATACATCATTAGTAAGGCCTCACCTAGATTACGCAGCTCAGTTCTGGTCTCCATATTACAGAATGGACATAAATTCGTTAGAAAACATTCAGCGTAGAATGACTAAATTAATACATAGCATTAGAAATCTTCCTTACGAAGAAAGATTGAAGACCCTAAAATTACATTCACTTGTAAGACGTAGAATGAGGGGAGACATGATCGAGGTATACAAGTGGAAAATGGAGTATTAACAAAGGGGATATAAATAAGGTCTTGAGGATATCTCTCCAAGAGAGAACCCGCAATAATGGATTCAAGTTAGATAAGTTTAGATTTAGAAAGGATATAGGAAAGTATTGGTTTGGAAATAGGGTAGTTGATGAGTGGAACAGTCTGCCTAGTAGGGTTATTGAAGCTAGGACCTTGGGTAGTTTCAAATTTAGGTTGGATAAATTCATGAGTGAGAGGGTTGGATTTGAGTGGGACTCGCACATGAGTGGGTAGAATTGTCAAAGCTTATTTCTTGGGTAGCATTGAAAATTGGGTTGAGCAAATATTCTGTTAGTGGGACGGATTGTGAAGGACCTGCCTAGTATAGGCCAACAGGCCTGCTGCAGTGTTCCTCCTTTCTTATGTTCTTATACACTGGGACTTCTCTGTTTTCCCCCCAAAACCCATACCACTAACTATTTCTAGTTTAAAGCCCTAACAGCTCCCTCCACTGCAGTTGCCAGTGCCCCCACCCCAGACCTGGATAAGTGAACCCCATCCCTGGCATACATGTCATTTCTGCCATAGAAGAGGTCCCAGTTGTCAATGAACGTTACTGAATTTTCCTTACAGTATTTGTCCAGCCAGCAATTGACACCAATTGCCCTGGACAGCCATTCATTTCCAACTCCTCTCCTTGGCAAAATACCACATATGACAGGGTTCCCACCCTTCTTCCTAATTATGTCTATTGCTGACCTAAACCTGCTAGTCAGGTCCTCACTCCTACGTCTGCCAACATCGTTGCCTCCAGCACTGAGACAGATAATAGGATTGCTCCCATTACCTCTCATGATGTCGTCCAGACGGCTAACAATATCCTCCATCCCAGCCCCAGGAAAGCAAACCCTCTGTCTCCTACTCCTATCAATCAAACAGAAAGCCCTATCCATGTACCTAACCTGACTGTCCCAACAACAACAATGTTTTTACCTTCCTTTGTGTCTTTCGTCGTGACGCTCCCAGAAGTCGACTCACATTCATCGGGTAGCACGGAGAATGGGTTCGATGTTTCCACAACATTCTCCTGGGTCTTCGTTGTTTCTACCTCTCCACCCGTCCTCTTGAGCCTTAACTTTGTCCCATGCGTTTTAGCCACTGTCCAGGTTCCTTTCCTGGCTTGAGGATTCTCAACAGGAGGATTACTACGAATCCTCTTGTTTTCCTCAGTCAGTCGCTGTATCTCAAGCTTAGCTACCCTCAGTTCTTCCTTCAGCTGCTGGTAGAGTAGCTCAAGAGAGGACATCTTCTTCAGATTGACAGAGAGCACACAAGACACGTCTTCACTGAGTTAAGTCAGGTCCACCACTCAAAGTTAAGTCAGGTCCACCACTGAGTTAAGTCAGGTCCACCACTGAGTTAAGTCAGGTCCACCACTGTTAAGTCAGGTCCACCACTGAGTTAAGTCAGGTCCACCACTGAGTTAAGTCAGGTCCACCACTGAGTTAAGTCAGGTCCACCACTGAGTTAAGTCAGGTCCACCACTGAGTTAAGTCAGACACTACACCTGTTTGAAGAGATAAATTAAAAATGTTAGATATTAGATATTGCCTTCTCCTTAACCCTGTGTTGCAGGTGCCTCTGTTGCCTTCTCCTTAACCCTGTGTTGCAGGTGCCTCTGTTGCCTTCTCCTTAACCCTGTGTTACAGGTGCCTCTGTTGCCTTCCCCTTAACCTTGTATTGCAGGTGCCTCTGTTGCCTTCCCCTCAACCCTGTGTTGAAGGTGCCTCTGTTGCCTTCCTCTCAACCCTGTGTTGCAGGTGCCTTTGTTGCCTTCTCCTTAACCTTGTGTTGCAGGGGCCTATGTTGCCTTCCCCTTAACCTTGTGTTGCAGGTGCCTTTGTTGCCTTCCTCTCAACCCTGTGTTGCATTTGCTTATGTTGCCTTCCACTTAACCCTGTGTTGCAGGTGCCTGTGTTGCATTCCCCTTAACCCTGTGTTGCCTTCCCATCAACCCTGTGTTGCAGATGCCTCTGCTGCCTTTCTCTCAACCCTGTGTTGCAGGTGCCTCTGTTGCCTCCCCCTCAACCATGTGTTGCACATGCCTATGGAAATAAATGGTATAAAATACCGACACAATGGAAAAATAAACACATAAGCAGTATAATGTGATCCTTTATTGACAACGTTTCGCCACGCAGTGGCTTTATCGAGTCACAGACAGATCTACCTGGAAAATGAGCAACATAGAGATATATAAGGGTACAGTCAGGTGGAGAATGCTGGGTCAGATGGAGAAAGCTGCATGTGAGTCTTAAAAGTAGTGTGAAAACATAGTGTGATAAGGACCTGCAGTGTACCATTCTTGAGTTCTAGGTGGGATAGCGTTGAAGAAGTTTCTTGGCAATAGGTTCAGCTATGTTGTGAAGCCGTTGTTCTGGTTAAAGTTGTTGGACATACAGATGAGTGATGATTCTAGGATTCTTCGGTATTGCGTGTTGTCTTCTCTGGCGATGAGTCTTGCGTTTCTGTAGTTGATTAAATGGTTGTGTAAATTTCGGTGTTGAACACAGGCATTTCTTGAGTCGTCAGATCTGCCTGCGTACTGGTGTTCTGAAATGCGTGTTTGTAGGTCTCTGGATGTTTCTGCCAACGTATAATTTGCTGCAGCCATTACAAGGATTGTGTATACCCCTGCCGTGGATTGAAGCTTTTCCTGTCTGTTACTGGTAATGTCCTTAATGGTGGTGGATGTGGAGGTGGATACCGGAATGAGGTCTTAGAAAAAATGTTGGAAACTTGTTTGGAAATGGAGTTGGTGGGAAGGACTATGTATCTCTTCTCAGCAGTGTCTTCTCTGGGTGTGTTGAAGATGTTTAATGGCTTCGTTATGTTGACGACATTCTCATCATAACTCCCAGACGCTTCAACGTTCAAGCTCTCCAACACGAACTCAACCAGGTTGAGCCATCAATCCAGTTTACACTAGAAGAAGAAGTCGACAACACTCTTCCTTTCCTTGATGTTCTTCTCTGCAAAGCTGACCATGAACTTCGTTTTAAAGTCTATCGAAAACCTACCAATCAACACGATCTTCTCCACTTCTACTCTCACCACGACACCAAAATTAAACGTGGTGTAATTATAGGCTTTTTCCTGCGCGCACTCAGAATCTGCAGCAGTGAGTTCCTTGAAGAAGAATGCTCCTCATTGAACAAGTTTTTTCCAAACTTCACTATCCTCGTCACTTCATTAGAGACTGCAGACGACGGGCATTAAACATCTTCAACACACCCAGAGAAGACACTGCTGAGAAGAGATACATAGTCCTTCCCACCAACTCCATTTCCAAACAAGTTTCCAACATTTTTTCTAAGACCTCATTCCGAGTATCCACCTCCACATCCACCACCATTAAGGACATTACCAGGCTACAGACAGGAAAAGCTTCAATCCACGGCAGGGTATACACAATCCCTTGTAATGGCTGCAGCAAATTATACGTTGGCGAAACATCCAGAGACCTACAAACACGCATTTCAGAACACCAGTACGCAGGCAGATCTGACGACTCAAGAAATGCCTGTGTTCAACACCGAAATTTACACAACCATTTAATCAACTACAGAAACGCAAGACTCATCGCCAGAGAAGACAACACGCAATACCGAAGAATCCTAGAATCATCACTCATCTGTATGTCCAACAACTTTAACCAGAACAACGGCTTCTACAACATAGCTGAACCTATTGCCAAGAAACTTCTTCAACGCTATCCCACCTAGAACTCAAGAATGGTACACTGCAGGTCCTTTAAGTCACACTATGTTTTCACACTACTTTTAAGACTCACATGCAGCTTTCTCCATCTGACCCAGCATTCTCCACCTGACTGTACCCTATATATATCTCTATGTTGCTCATTTTCCAGGTAGATCTGTCTGTGACTGATAAAGCCACTGCGTGGGCGAAACGTTGTCAATAAAGGATCACATTATACTGCTTATGTGTTTATTTTGAAGTCTCCCTATCGTGATCCAAGCCTGGAGGTCTATATTCACCTACAATCAGTTTTTCTTGACCTTCTAGAAACTCTACCCAAACAGATTCTGTCAATGATCCAATTATTTTTATGCTTGTTTTTATGCAGCAATTTATATTAGTAGTGTACTTTAGTTGTATGGCTCGGAAGTAGATACTTCCGGTCTGCTCCCACTTCCGGTCGGTCCACCCCCCACTTCCGGTCTGTCCAACCCCCACTTCGGTCACCCCCCACTTCCGGTCGGGCCCCCACCCCCTTAACCCCTTTTTTTTTTTTTTTTTTCATCCAGCAGACCCGCACCCCCTCATCCCTGAGCGGGTCTCCTTCCGCGCGCTCGAGCCCCCGCCCCGCCGCGCCCGCCCGCCCGCGCCCCGCCCCCGCCCCGCCCCCGCCCCGCGCCCTCCACGTCGAGCCACCCCAGCTGCCTTCTGCAGCGCCTTTGCGGATCGCCCCCAACCACCCAGGGAGGTACTACTGTCCTTGCCAGGTGACTGTGAAACAGAAACCTGAAACTGTTTTACATGATGGTAGGATTGCTGGTGTCTTTTTCTGTCTCATAAACACGCTGGATAACAGGTATATCTAGCTACTTCTACTTACACTTTAGGTCACACTACACTGGCATAAAATGCATATATATACATACACACATCTAGGTTTTTCTTCTTTTTCTTAATAGCTCTTGTTCTTTTATTTTTTTATTGTCCATGGGGAAGTGGAAAAGAATTTTTCCTCCGTAGTTCATGCGTGTCGTATGAGGCGACTAAGATGCCGGAGCAATGGGCTAGTAACCCTTCTCCTGTACAAATTTACTAAAACGAGAAGAAAAACTTTATAAAATTGGGTTGTCTGAATGTGCGTGGATGTAGTGCGGATGATAAGAAAGAGATGATTGCCGATGTTATGAATGAAAAGAAGTGGGGATGTCCTGGCCCTAAGCGAAACAAAGCTGAAGGGGTAGGCGAGTTTCAATGGGGAGAAATAAATGGGATTAAGTCAGGAGTATCTGAGAGAGTTAGACCTAAGGAAGGGGTAGCAATAATGTTGAAGGATCAGTTATGGAAGGAAAAGAGGGAATATAAATGTTAAATTCAAGGATTATGTGGATTAAAATAAGGGTCGGATGCGAAAAGTGGGTCATAATAAGGTGTATGCACCTGGAGAAGAGAGGAGGTAGGAGAGAGAGAGAGATTTTGGGAGATGTTAAGCGAATGTATAGGAACTTTTGAACCAAATGAGAGAGTAATTGTGGTAGGGGACCTAAATGCTAAAGTGGGAGAAACATGCAGAGAGGGTGTAGTAGGTAAGTTTGGGGTGCCAGGTGTAAATGATAATGGGAGCCCTTTGATTGAACTTTGTATAGAAAGGGGTTTAGTTATAGGTAATACATATTTTAAAAAAGAGGATAAATAAGTATACAAGATATGATGTAAGGTAATGACAGTAGTTTGTTGGACTATGTATTGGTAGATAAAAGACTGTTGAGTAGACTTCAGGATGTACATGTTTATAGAGGGCTACAGATATATCAGATCACTTTTTAGTTATAGCTACAGTGGGAGTAAAGGTAGATGGGATACAAGGAAAATAGAATCAGTAAGTAAAAGAGAGGTGAAGGTTTATAAACTAAAAGAGGAGGCAGTTAGGGTAAGATATAAACAACTATTGGAGGATAGATGGCTAGTGAGAGTGTAGGCAATGGGGTTGAAAATGTATGGGGTAGATTTAAAAATGTAGTGTTAGAGTGTTCAGCAGAAGTTTGTGGTTACAGGCGAGTGGGTGCGGAGGGAAGAGGAGCGATTGGTGGAATGATGATGTAAAGAGAGTAGTAAGGGAGAAAAAGTTAGCATATGAGAGGTTTTTACAAAGTAGAAGTGATGCAAGGAGGGAAGAGTATATGGAGAGAAAAAGAGAGGTTAAAAGAGTGGTGAAGCAATGTAAAAGAGAGCAGATGAGAGTGGGTGAGATGTTATCAGCAAATTTTGTTGAAAATAAGAAAAGTTTTGGAATGAGATTAATAAGTTGAGGAAGCCTAGAGAACAAATGGATTTGACAGTTAAAAATAGGAGAGGAGAGTTATTAAATGGAGAGTTAGAGGTATCGGGAAGATGGAGAGAATATTTTGAGGATTTGTTAAATGTTGATGAAGACAGGGAAGCTGTGATTTCGTGTGTAGGGCAAGGAGGAATAACATCTTGTAGGAGTGTGGAAGAGCCAGTTGTGGGTGTAGGGAAGTTCGTGAGGCAGTGGGTAGAATGAAAGGGGTAAGGCAGCTGGGATTGATGGGATAAAGATAGAAATGTTAAAAGCAGGTGGGGATATAATTTTGGAGTGGTTGGTGCTATTATTTAATAAATGTATGGAAGAGGGTAAGGTACCTAGGGATTGGCAGAGAGCGTGTATTGTTCCTTTGTATAAAGGCAAAGGGGGCAAAAGAGAGTGCAAAAATTATAGGGAATAAGTCTGTTGAGTGTACCTGGTAAAGTGTATGGTAGAGTTATTATTGAAAGAATTAAGAGTAAAACAGAAAGCAGGATAGCAGATGAACAAGGGGCTTTAGGAAAGGTAGGGGGTGTGTAGAACAAGTGTTTACAGTGAAACATATAGGTGAACAGTATTTGGATAAGGGTAAAGATGTTTTTGTGGCATTTATGGATTTGGAAAAGGCGTATGATAGGGTAGATAGGGGGCAATGTGGCAGATGTTGCAGGTGTATGGAATAGGAGGAAGGTTACTGAAAGCAGTGAAGAGTTTTTATGAGGATAGTGAGGCTCAGGTTAGAGTGTGTAGGAGGGAAGGGGACTATTTCCCAGTAAAAGTGGGCCTTAGACAAGGATGTGTGATGTCACCGTGGTTGTTCAATATATTTATAGATGGGGTTGTAAGAGAAGTGAATGCGAGGGTCTTGGCAAGAGGTGTTGGGCTAAAAGATAAAGAAGCAAAAAAAGTGGGAGTTGTCACAGTTGCTTTTTGCTGATGACACTGTGCTTTGGGAGATTCTGAAGAGAAGCTGCAGAGGTTGGTGGATGAATTTGGTAGGGTGTGTAAAAGAAGAAAATTGAAAGTGAATATAGGAAAGAGTAAGGTGATGAGGATAACAAAAGAATAGGTGACGAAAGATTGATATCAGATTGGAGGGGAGAGTATGGAGGAGGTGAATGTATTCAGATATTTGGGAGTGACATGTCGGCGGATGGGTCTATGAAGGATGAGGTGAATCATAGAATTGATGAGGGGAAAAGGGTGAGTGGAGCACTTCGAGTCTGTGGAGACAAAGAACCTTGTCCATGGAAGTAAAGAGGGGAATGTATGAGAGTATAGTTATACCAACGCTCTTATATGGGTGTGAAGCATGGGTGATGAATGTTGCAACGAGGAGAAGGCTGGAGGCAGTGGAGATGTCATGTCTGAGGTCAATGTGGTGTGAATATAATGCAGAGAATTGAGTTTGGAAATTAGAGGAGGTGCGGGATTACCAAAACGATTGTCCAGAGAGCTGAGGAGGGTTGTTGAGGTGGTTTGGACATGTAGAGCGAATGGAACGAGACAGAGTGACTTCGAGAGTGTATAAATCTGTAGTGGAGGGAAGGCGGGGTAGGGGTCGGCCTAGGAAAGGTTGGAGGGAGGGGTAAAGGAAGTTTTGTGTGCGAGGTTTGGGACTTCCAGCAAGCATGTGTGAGCGTATTTGATAGGAGTGAATGGGGCATATGGTTTTAATACTTGACGTGCTGTTGGAGTGTGAGCAAAGTAACATTTATGAAGGGATTCAGGAAACGGCAGGCCGGACTTGAGTTCTGGAGATGGGAAGTACAGTGCGGCACTCTGAAGGAGGGGTGTTAATGTTGCAGTTTTATAACTGTAGTGTAAAGCACCCTTCTGGCAAGACAGTGATGGAGTGAATGATGATGAAAGTTTTTCTTTTTCGGGCCACCCTGCCTTGGTGGGAATCGGCCGATGTGTTAATAATAAAAAATTTTTTACTTGACCTCTATGGAGAGTCAGAGATATGGTAACCCCCTATGGGGTCTCTCTTTAAGTAAATTTAACTAAGACTTACCTACTTTGGAATTTCATCAAATTCACTTCCATCCCCCCCCAAAGCACAGATGGACATGTTTGTGGAGCAACTTGCAATGTGAGCAGACTGACTGATGTTGTAGTGGCCAGGCTTAGGCTTGGCTACAGGTACTTCTGACAGTTTGGGAGACAGATGATGATCAAACTAAATGCAAATTATGTGATCAGGCATATGGTCACTGTCGTGAACACTATGTGCTTAATTGTGCACTTATTGAGGAATATAGAGATAGACAATATAATAACCTATGTGACATGTCAAGATATCTTATTCATGAAATAAGATACCTGCTTGTAACAGATAATTGAAATGTAGATATGAACCCAAATGTACAATTGTTAACCCCTTTGGGGCCTAGTGCCTAGGCCTTTTGTGTATCCATATGCTCTTGCGCTACCGTCCACAGGATGGATATGGGGTGCACAATAAACTAGCCACTTCGGTGGCAAAATCTAAATCTAAAATCCCCCCCAAAACCCCTGCTCCACTTCCTTGGATCAAGATCACCCATCTCCCGCCCACACCCTCTTGGTGGTCAGTGACGTCACAATATTTCCTCGGACAAGCTTAAACATGAGAAGAGTACAACAAGTTCAATCAAGCGAGCCCAGGTGTGGTGCGCCGTCATCACTGGGTCGCCAACAAGTTCAATCAAGCGAGCCCAGGTGTGATGTGACGTCACAATATTTCCTTGGACAAGCATCCCTATGGGGTCTCTTTTTTAATGTAGGTTAACACTAATACACATTTTTCATTTATTTATTATTATAGAAAGATACAATTTTTCCAGTCTTACATTAACATTTTCAGGTATCAATAAAAAGTCCCCATACGGGTAAGTCAAGTCACTGACTAAAATGAACATAACACGAATTAAGATTTCAGGTAACAGTCTAAAAAGATACATTTTCCATGTTTTCAGGTAATACGTTAATTTTCACTCGTTTTAAAACCCACTTTAAGATTTTCCACTTATAACTCACAATATTTTTTTACTATTTCATCAGAAAACGATCCAATTCAACAAATTTTTAAGACGTTTCATCCACCCCAGCGCCTGTGGTCACGACCTCACCTGCTCTCTACCACACACACACACACACACACCCCATCTCCCACCCATCACAGGCCCACCCCAGCGCCTGAGGCCATGACCTCACCTGTCTCTCTCTCTCTCTACCTCACACACACACGCGCGCGCGCACACACACACACACACACACACACACACACACACACACACACACATACACACACACATACACACACACACACACACACAAACACACCACCCATTACCCCATCACTCATCTCAATTTTTTCCAGTTTTACTAATTCATCCAAAAAGCCACATCCGCCTCCACAGAACATACACACATTTTATACTCAATATAACCAAGAAATACATTGGAACACCTCCAAAACACTCTTATACATCATTTGAATACCCCCAAAACATCATTGAATACTGTGAAAATGACATTGAATACTGTCAAATAACATTTAAAACACCTCTAACTCATACACCAAACTACACTCGTCCCAAAATCACTCATCTCAAATTTTTTTCCAGTTTTACTAATTCATCCAAAAAAAGATCATTTAACCTATGAATACTTTCACTAAGGTCACATTTTTACACATTCCCCCAAAACACCATTGAACACCACCAAAACGACATTGAATGCACCCAAAACACTATTGAACACCACCAAAACAACATCAAACTTTCCCTCAAAACACTATAACCAACTTTTTAAGATGACAAAACCCCTATCTAAGTACACTCATCTCAATATTTTTTCCCCGTTTTACTAATTCATCAAAAAAAGTAATCACTAAAACACACTTTCAAAAACACAATCACCATTGAACACCGTCAAAAACACCTCTGAATACTCCCATCACACCCACATATATTCCCCGTTTTCAGGTAACAGGCTAAATCAATAACTTTCAAGACATATTCTCACATCCCTCAACATCTCATTCATCATTTGAATACCCTCAAAAACACTATCAAACACCACAAATAACGTTTAACTTAACCTAACTTTAACTTCAAATCACTCTAAAACATAACACATTACCAAAACTAACACAGTCACCACCAACCAACTAAGACATATCATAATCACATTTTTTATAAACATCCCCTCAAATCATTATAACCAACTTTATAAGATCATTAATCTCAATCCACTAAGATCACTCATTTCAATTTTTTCCCGTTTTACTAATTCATCAAAGAAAAGACAAACCCATATCCAAAGAACATTTTTCATATACATTCCCTCGTATCACCAACCGAGAACACTATTACTGATTTTTCCTCGTTTTACTAATTCATCCAAAAAAGATCATTAGGACAAAGATCGCTAAAACTATGAATACTTTTTACTAATGGAACACTTCCAAACAACATTAGAACATTTCCAAATTACATTAGAAAATTCCCAGGTTACTTTGAACACATCCAATACAATATTAGAACACTCCCAGATTACTTTGAGCACATCCAAAACAATATTAGAACACCCTCAGATTACTTCCAAACAATATTAGATCTCCATCAAAAACACTCTTATACCTCATTTGAACACCACCAAATCACTCTTGTACATCATATGAACACCTTCAAAACACTATCAAACACCTCAAATAACATTTAACCTAACCTAACTTTAACTTCAAAACACTCTAAAACATGACACACCACCAACCAACTAAGACATATCATATTCCCATTTTTACAAAAATCTCCTCAAATCACTCAAAATCACCATTGAATACTTCCAAGACATCATCAAACTTTCCCTCAAAACATTCCCTCAAAACACTCCAACCAAGATCACTACTTACCTCCAACTCGGATAAAACATGAACACAAAAATACATGAACATAATCCTATCGCAAAACACAAAACACACTTTCAAAAAAAAACACACCGCCTTGACCACCAAAACACTCTTATACATCATTTGATTACTCCCAAAACACCATTTGAATACTCCGAAACAATATATAACATTTAACCTAACCTAACAACATCTAACCTAACCAAAAAATAGCATCTAATCTAACAACTTAACCTTCAAAACACTATCAAACACCACAAATAACATTTAACCTAACCTAACCTAACAACATCTAACCTAACCAAAAAATAGCATCTAATCTAACAACTTAACCTTCAAAACACTATCAAACACCACAAATAACATTTATCCTAACCTAACTTATCCTTCAAATCACTCGTTCACCATTTGAACACCTTCAACTAACACAGACATACACCCTCCAACTAAGTCATGGAACATTATCAAAAACTAAGACACCTTCAACTAACACCTGAGACATCAACAAAACCTATACAAGACATAATCACCAATCTTATACCTGACATGAGCCATATCCAACATCTAAGACAAATAAAAAATCTAACTCATATACACAATATAATATATAACTGCAAATTACCATGTCACGATCACCACCAACTATAACATATCATGTACCCAAAAATCTAAGAAACACCAAAACTAAGACATACACTTCCAACTATATCATGACATGAACACACAACCAACTTATACACGACCTAATCACAACAAAACTTAAGACATGAAACATATACACAAAATAAGGCATAAACACAAATATTCTAAGATCCACCAACTAAGACATAATATGAACCCACAAACAAATTTAAACCATCAGTCAGGTCAAAAAATCTAAGACACAGACACCACCAACTAAGATATATACACAAAATAAGACATAGGCACAAAAACACCATAATCACATGATAACCATAAAATCTAAGACATATTAAAAAAATCTAAGAGATGCACACAAAAAATAAGATAGACACCACCAACTAATATGCGACATAAACACAAAATTTTAAAACATGTAACATTAAAAATCTATGACATAATAAAATATTCTATGATATATAAACAAAATAAGACATGATCACTATAACATGCACCCCAAACTTATACACGTCATGATCACAAACAAATTTAAGACATGAGTCATACATAGTACACTATCTACCAAAAATAGAAAACTATCACTTGATCACATAAAAAATTGACTTACAATCACTTAAGTCATATGAAAACATAAACATAAGTCATATGATGACAAAATTTTACACAAATTTCATGAGTATTACACCAAGATCACTAGCTCATGTACACTTATAACATGAGAGCCACAATCTATAAACACTACTCATTCACCATCCTAACCACTAAATCTGCGCACGAACACTTAAGACATACAACAACTAAAAAATATTAACACAACTTTGCCCACCAAAGATAAGTTATAACCTCCATAACACAAAACTGATTTACACTTTTCTCAAACTGAATATTCATACCACATTTTTCATTTATCATCTATGTACATATCACATTTTTCATCCACATCTTCCCTAAACCATCCTTCCTGGAATATTATAAAAAACTAAGACACCTTCAACTATCACCTGAGTCATTTTCAAAACTAACACAGACATACACCCTCCAACTAAGTCATGCTCAAAAACCACTAAAATCGCTAAAACTATGAATACTTTTTACTATTGGAACACTTCCAAACAATATTGGAACATTTCCAAATTACATTAGAACACTCCCAAATTACTTTGAGCACATCCAAACAAATATTAGAAAACTCCCAAATAACATTTGACATCTCTAACTCACCAGCCAAATTACATTCTCATTCACATTTACACACATTTCATTAACTGAAATTACATCTCACTCATCAAACTACACACTCACCCCAAAACCACTAACCTGCAACTAAGCCATGAGACATAAGCAAAAACTAAGACATATTCAAAATCTAAGAAATGAACACAAAATAAGACATATCACAAACACTATAATATACCCAAAAATTTAAGTCATTTACACAAAATACGATAAAAGCACAAAAAATACCACGACACAATTCACCACCAACCAACTATAACATATCATCACACCAAAAATATAAGAACCACAAGCTACAACATATCATCACACCCAAAAATATAGGATCCACCAAACTATATTATATCATTACATCCAAAAAATATAAAATCACCAAGACAGATGAACACATACAACTAAGACATGAGACATTACCAAAACTAACACACACCTCCAACTAATCCATAACATGTACGCCAAATCTAAGACATACACCTACAACTAAGGCGTGAGACATAACCAAAATTCTAAAACATATTCACAAAAAATACCAGGGCACGATCACCATCAAACTATAACATATCATGTACCCAAAAAAAAAAAAAAATCTAAGAATCACCAAAACTAAGACATACACTTCCAACTATGACATGACATGTACACACAACCAACTTATACATGACCTAATCACAACATATACACAAAATAAGACATAAGCACAAATATTCTAAGATCCACCAACTAAGACATAATATGAACCCACAAACAAATTTAAACCATCAGTCAGGTCAAAAATCTAAGACACAGACACCACCAACTAAGACATATACACAAAATAAGACATAGGCACAAAAACACCATAATCACAACATATTTAAGACATAAGACATGATATACATAAAATCTAAGACATAATAAAAAAATCTAAGAGATCTACACAAAAATAAGATAGACACCACCAACTAATACGCGACATAATCACAAAAATTTAAGACATGTAACGTAAAATCTATGACATAATAAAATATTCTATTATATAAACAAAATAAGACATATGAAAAAAAATACCTTAACATGATCACTATAACATGCACCCCAAACTTATACATGTCATGATCACAACAACAAATTTAAGACATGAATCATACATAGTACACTATCTAACGAAAATAGAAAACTAACACTTGATCACATAAAAAATTGACTTACAATCACTTAAGGCATATGAAATCATAAACATAAGACATATGAAGACAAAATTTCACACAAATTTCATGAATATTACACCAGGATCACTAAGTCATGTACACTTATACCATGTGAACCACAATCTATAAACACTAACCACCCCACCATCATATTCGTACCACATTTAGTTTATCATCTATGTACATATCACATTTAATCACCCAAAATCTTTTCCCTAAACCTTCCTTCCTATACTCTTCCTCATATTATCACCTAGGGATTTTTTAATCCGACGACCCAACATGACGTTAAGAACCAGAGTGTAGGTGGTGATAAGAGTGGTGATGGTTACTCTGTCTCCTAACGTCATGATGAGTCGTCGTAACCATCCTACAAGGAGTGTCTATGTCTACCTAAATATCTCTCCCAAGACCCACACAACAAAGGCAGCTCCGGGCGGCTCGACGCGGAAGGGCGCGGGGCGGGGCGCGGGCAAGGGTGCGGAAAAAAAAAAAAAAAATATGGGGGTCAAGGGGGTTCGGGGCTGCTCAGGAAAAAAAAAAGGAAACCGGAAGTGGGGGTGGGGGACCGGAAGTGGGGTTGACCGGAAGTGGGGGCGGACCGGAAGTGGGGTGGACCGACCGGAAGTGGGAGCAGACCGGAAGTATCTACTTCCGAGCCATACAGACTAAAAGTACACTACTTATATTTTCTCGTACATATAATGCAACTCCACCCCCTTTCCCATTATATCTATCTACATGGAACAACTTAAACCCCCTGAATATGACACTCAGCAATCATATCCTGACTCTTTATATTATACCATGTTTCAGTTATTGCAATGACATCAAAGTTCCCAGCACATGCTACCAAACGTAATTCGTTAATTTTATTTCTGGCGCTTCGACAGTTAGTGTAAATACATTGAGATGTATCTTCTTGTGAACCTTTTCATATTCAGCTTTTGTTTTACACAAATTCTGTTACTATTATTACCCTGTGTTACTCGATTACTGTTATTGTTAAGATTTATGATATCAAAGCCTGAATCAATATTTTGACCCTCATTATTCACCATTCCTAAACCCATACCTCTAACTAATCCTAGTTTAAAGCCCTAACAACATCCTCAACTGAGCTAGAGAGAAATTCTACACCTGAACTGGATAAGTGAACCCCATCCCTGGCATACATGTCATTTCGGCCATAGAAGTGGTCCCAGTTGTCAATGAATGGGACTGCATTATCCTTACAGTGTTTGTCCAGCCAGCAATTTATACCAATCGTTCTGGACAGCCATTCACTTCCAACACCCCTTCTTGGCAAAATGCCACATATAACAGGGCGCCCCCCCTTCTTCCTAATTATGTCTATTGCTGTCCTGTACCTTCTAACTAAATCCTCACTTCTACGCTTGCCTACATCATTTCCTCCAGCACTGAGGCAGATAATAGGATTGATCCCATTACCGTTCATGATGTTGTCAAGCCGGCTAACAATATCCTCCATCCCAGGCCCAGGAAAGCAAACCTTCTGTCTCCTACTCTTATCCTTCAAGCAGAATGCCCTATCCATATACCTAACCTGGCTATCCCCAACAACAACAATGTTTTTACCTTCCTTGGTGTCGTTCGTCTATTTCCAAAACAATACTTTCCTATATCCTTTCTAAATCTAAACTTATCTAACTTGAATACATTATTGCGGGTTCTCTCTTGGAGAGATATCCTCAAGACCTTATTTATATCCCTTTGTTAATACCCATTTTCCACTTGTATACCTCGATCATGTCTTCCCTCATTCTACGTCTTACAAGTGAATGTAATTTAAGGGTCTTCAATCTTTCTTCGTAAGGAAGATTTCTGATGCTATGTATTAATTTAGTCATTCTACGCTGAATGTTTTCTAACGAATTTATGTCCATTCTGTAATATGGAGACCAGAACTGAGCTGCATAATCTAGGTGAGGCCTTACTAATGATGTATAAAGCTGTAATATAACCTCTGGACTTCTGTTGCTTACACTTCTTGATATAAATCCCAGTAATCTATTTGCCTTATTACGTACACTTAGGCATTGCTCTCTTGGTTTAAGGTTGCTGCTTACCATCACCCCCAAGTCCTTCTCGCAATCTGTATGGCTAAGTTCTACGTTACTTAACTTATAAGTGCTTGGGTTATGGACACTCCCGAGCTTCAGAACCTTGCATTTATCTACATTGAACTGCATCTGCCACTTTTCTGACCACGAATTAAGTTTGTCTAAATCTTCCTGAAGTTCTATGACATCTATGTTTGAATCAATTATCCTACCTATCTTCGTGTTGTAGGCAAATTACTAGAGTCAATTATAGCTGATATTATTAGAA
>WNWK01014620.1:0-50652 GCA_009830355.1 Cherax destructor | reverse complement strand
ATCATGTTTATATGCTATGTAACGTGTTTTTTAAATAATTTTGAAGAAAATATCTTAGATGAATTAATGAAAATGTCTATCTTAACGTAAAATAAGACATTTAATGTGCCCAAGAGTGATTATTATTATTAGTATTACGTAATGTTTTCCCTCCGCCCGGCAACACCATAGCATATAAACAGCATGTTTCTTATATAATTTTGAAGAAAATATCTTAGATGGATTAATGAAAATGTCTATATTAACGTAAAATAAGACATTTAATGTGCCCAAGAGTGATTATTATTAGTATTACGTAATGTTTTCCCTCCGCCCGGCAACCACACCTACATAGCATATAAACAGCATATAAACAGCTATGTAACGTGTTTCTTATATAAATTTAAAGAAAATATCATAGATGGATTAATGAAAATGTCTATATTGACGTAAAATTGGACATTTAATGTGCCCAAGAGTGAATATTACATAGAGATGTGCTCACGGAAAATGTAAACAAACCGAAAGACGCTTGCCGTATACAAAAGTTTTGGTCATAATTTGAACTCGCTGTATGAACGGAATGCCAAAAGGCGAAACGCCAAAAAGCGGGGCCCTACTGTACTTTTTTTATGTGTAGGATATGGGTGTTGAATTTCAGGTTGCTGTCAAGGTGCAGGACCAGGAATTTGCCCTCATTATGTTTAGCAATAAGCGTGTTGTCAATCATAATGTTTAGCTGGGCTTCACCTGTCCTTCTCCCAAACATAATGTAGAAGGTTTTGTCAATATTTTTACTAGCTCTTCAATTCAATTCAAGTTTATTTCTGATAATATTACAAAGTGGGGTTTACATATTTAATGGTATTTGTACATTTTATGAAATAATTAATACAAGAAGGCCAATAGTATGTCTAGGTATGCCTAGGCATTTCATGCAGTCTTATACTAGATCTTACTCTATAGTAATATAATAATTATACTACTGGTATTAAGGTTAGATAATTGTAGTGATTAACTAGGTTTACAAAATTGAGGTAGTTCAAAATATTTAAGAATCAATTAGTTTATATATTAATGGAAATGGCGCCATTTTGGCATGATACAGTTTCTATATTGGAGTGTCTTAGGCAAACTTATGACTAGCTTAAGAATTATGAAGCAATAGTTGTATTAGAATTTTGTTTACAGTCATGTGCAAATTAAGGGGAATCACAGATATCAATAAGTGTATTTTGCTGTGGATATGTGCAAGATAAAGTAGTTTTCATGTGGTTAGCTACCGGTTGGGTGCGTAAGTGAGATAAGATGTTTTTTAACGGTGCTTTTGAAAGTAGAGGTTGCATCTGCAGTTCTAGAGTTTTCAGGCAGGGAGTTCCAGATTTTAAGCCCTTTTATGTACATTGAATTTTTGTATAGATTTAGTCGGACACGGGGAATGTCAAAGAGATGTTTGTGTCTGGTATTATGTCTATGGGTCCTGTCACAACTATCAAGAAAGTGCTTTAGTTCAGGGTTAATGTTGGAATTTATGGTTCTATAAATGTAGATTGCAGATTAGTAAGTGTGGATGTTCTGAACAGTGAGTAAGTTTAGGTCTTTGAAGAGTTGGGGGGTGTTGCTAGCATTGGATTGAGTGATAATTCTTACTGCGGCTTTTTGTTGGGTTATTATTGGCTTTAGGTGGGTAATTGCTGTTGATCCCCAAGCACAAATGGCATATGTGAGGTAGGGATAGATGAGTGAATAGTATAGTGTGAGTAGGGCTGATTGTGGTATGTAGTAACGTATCTTAGAGAGGATCCCCACAGTTTTGGACACTTTCTTTGTTATGTGTTGGATATGAGTGGAATTTCAGGTTGCTGTCGAGGTGAAGGCCCAGGAATTTGCCCTCATTATGTTTAGCAATAGGAGTGTTGTTGATCTTAACCCTTTCAGGGTCCTTGCCGTAGTTCTACGGCTTTGAGTTCAGGGTCCAAACCGAAGTTCTACGTCATGAGCTCAGCTCACTCAGATAAGCTTTGAGCGGCAAATTTGGGCCTAGATATGAGAGAATACATCTATGTGGTAAGTGTGCACCACATAAAACAAATCCTGCAGCACACAGTGCATAATGAGAGAAAAAAAACTGAAACACTTTCAATTCTTCATCGATCTAAGAATAGTAGCTTGAAGGTATTTTCTATGCAAGTTTTGGTATTTGGTATACTTTGTATTTAGTTGTACTTTTGTATTTGCGATTTCTTGGTCTCATTTGATAGAATGGAAGATATATTACAGATATAGAGATGATTTCGATTGGTTTTAGTAATGCAAATGGCTTGAAACTGAGCTCAAAATAGCGGAAATGTTAAATTTTTGCCTATGTTCAAGAGTAAACAAATGACCTCACACGTCTAATACGCGCCAGCTGGTGGGTCTAATATATGTTCACAAATGTGGTGATATTATTTGTACAATTATTACAATATTGCATAACAGTAAATCTTCCATTTTTTGCTTTGAATAAAAATTCATTATGTGAATAAAAAATCAAAATGGAATTCATTTGTAAAGACTGAAAACGTAACTAATGAACAGAGGAAATGTTAGTTTAGTGCCAGGAATGCCTGCATTGTTTATTATGCACCCTATTTTGAAATTGGAATATTTTGAACTTTGAGTTAAATTGGCTAAATTACTAATTTCCAACCACTTTATTTTGTAGTTGAAACAGTTGACTGGGCGATTTCTTGTGCTCAATCGATAGAATAGAAGTAATACTAGTGAAATAGCTAAGAATTTGGTCGACTGAAATAATGTAATTGGCCTAAAATGGGAGTCAAAGTCTGCAAAATCGCCGATGCGTAAATATCGCTGACACATCAAAATTCATGATAGCATAATTTCGTCAATTTTCAATCAAATTTCGTAATTTTTGCTTTATTACCTTCAGAAAAAGATTCTCAACCATTTCATAAGAAAAAAATAAGAATTTTTTTTTTTAAATTCTTGGACACTGGCACACCCCTTCCAAAAATGGCCTTGTACCCTGAAAGGGTTAATGTTTAATTGTGCATCACCTGCTCTGTTACCAAACATAATATAGAAGTTCTTGTCAGTGTTGAGTGTAAGTTTATTGGCTGTCATCCATGTAGATATTTTTAGTAATTCGTCGTTAACAATGGTGTTGAGCGTGGCAAGATTTGGTTGGGAGATGACATAAGTCGTGTCGTCAGCAAAGAGTATAGGTTTCAGGTGTTGTGATACATTGGGAAGATCATTGATGTATAAGAGGAAGAGCAGGGGACCAAGGACACTTCCCTGTGGTACTCCAGTATCAAGTGGTCGTGACGAGGAGGTTGTGTCTTTAATGGTGACATACTGATACCTATTAGTAAGGTAGGATTTGAAATATGCAAGTGCATGACCTCTTATACCATAGTGGTCAAGTTTGTGAAGTAGGATGCCGTGGTTTACTGTGTCGAAAGCTTTCCTTAGGTCAGTAAAAAGTCCTAATGGATATTCCTTATTTTCCAGTGCTGTGTAAAGCAGGTCTATCATTTTTACGATTGCATCGTTAGTGCTTTTATTTTTTCTGAAGCCAAATTGGCAGGGGTTGAGTATGCTTTGGGTCATTATAAACGAGTATACAGTGGACCCCCGGAAATCGGCCCTAATTAGTTCCAGAAACTAGGACTAAAATTGAACTGGCCAATTTGTGAACCTTTATTTCCCATAAGAAATAATGTACATAAATACAATTAATCTGTTCCAGACACCCCAAAATATTCACCAAAAATTCATTTTGTAAAGATTAACTATAGTTTTACATACAAAAAACAAACATAAATACTACATACAGTATTAAATTTATAAATAAATATTGAAATAAACATTTAAAATAACATTTACTTACCTTTATTGAAGATTGTTGATAGCATCTGGAAGACAGGGAGGAGTGAGGGAGGTCTTAGTGTTTGGAAGGGGAATCATCCCCAATCCCTGCCTTCCTGCTACACTCCCTGCCTTTCTGCTACACTCCCTGCATGCCTCCTACTCTCCCTTCATGCCTCCTACTCTCCCTGCATGCCTCCTACTCTCCCTTCATGCCTCCTACTCTCCCTGCATGCCTCCTACTCTCCCTGCATGCCTCCTACACTCCCTGCATGCCTGCTACACTTCCTACATGCCTGCTACACTCCCTGCATGCCTGCTACACTCCCTGCATGCCTGCTACACTCCCTGCATGCCTGCTACATTCCCTGCATGCCTGCTACATTCCCTGCATGCCTGCTACATTCCCTGCATGCCTGCTACACTCCCTGCATCCCTGCTACACTCCCTGCATGCCTGCTACACTCCCTGCATGCCTGCTACCACAGGGGTGCCACTAGGAAGCTTCTTTGGACCCATGGTGACTTATATTTCACAGTGACAAGCACTAAAAACAATAAAATTATTGTGAAATGCTGGAATGAGTGCGGTGGATAATGTTCACTCAAGGGTAAACAAAGTGAGACTGGCTCACAACGCCTGCACAGCGAGGCGCGCAAGCGCGGGGCAGGCGGACAGGTCTGGGACGCGGGCTGATAATTGGGGAAACGGCCGATAATCGGGCAAAAATTGGGCCGAGAAAAGCAATTGATAATCGAGCCGGCCGATAATCAGACCAGCCGATTTCCGGGGGTCCACTGTAATCTCTTGTGCACAAGTTTCTTGAAGATTTTGGATAGCAACGGTAAGTTTGATATTGGCCTTTACAGTGGACCCCCGGAGTTTGTAATTAATCCGTTCCAGAGGGCGCTCCGAACACCGAATATTACGAACTCCGAATATATTTTCCCCATAAAAAATAATGGAAATAAAATTAATCCGTTCCAGACACCCAAAAGTATTAAAATAAATTCTTTTTGTACAACAAATATACATTAAATTTCACAGAAAACAATGAGACATAAGAAATAAACAGTAATAACATGTCACTTACCTTTATTAAAGAGTTGTTGATTTGTGGAAGATGGGAGGAAGGAAGAGGATGGAGGAGTTGCTAGTGTTTGGAAGGGGAATCCCCTTCTATTAACACTTCAGGTACCAAGTTCTTTTCTGGGGTTACTGACCTTTTTCTTTTAATGCCACTAGGACCAGGTTGAGAGTCACTGGAACCCCCTCTAACCAAAAATCTGTCCAGGGAGCTTTGTGTCTGGCATTTCTTTAAAACTTCCCTGAAATGGGACACTACATTGTCATTGTACATGTTGCCAGCACGGCCTGCAACAGCTTTGTTAGGGTGATATTCATCCATAAACCCTTGCACCCTGCTCCACATTATAAAATCTCCTTAATCATTGAAGAAGGCAACTTCCTCCATCTCTGTTCCTCCTCCTCCTCTGAACCATTTTCCTGAACTGTGATCTGTTGTTGCTGTTGCTGTTGAAGCTCTTGCAGATCTTCAGTGGGTATCTCTTCATTGTCCTCCTCCACCAACTGTTCCACATCCTCGGTACATACATCCAACCCCATGGACTTGCCCAGTTCCACAATTTCTTCCACAACAGGCTCAGGCTCAGGGTTCTGAGGCTCAGCCCCAAAACCTTCAAAATCCCTCTCTGGGACACAGTCTGGCCACAATTTTCTCCAGGCAGAGTTCAAAGTCCTGGTAGTCACTCTTTCCCAAGCCTTACCTATAAGGTTTACACAATGCAGGATATTGAAATGATCTTTCCAAAACTCTTTTAGAGTCAAATTAATGTCTATGGTCACTTGAAAACACTTTTGAAACATTGCTTTGGTGTAGAGTTTTTTAAAGTTGGAAATGACCTGCTGGTCCATGGGCTGGAGAGAGGAGTGGTATTAGGGGGCAAGAACTTCACTTTGATGAACTTAAAGTCCTTCACAATTTGCTCTTCCAACTCTGAAGGATGACAAGGAGCATTGTCCATTATCAGGAGGCACTTAAGTGGCAAATTATTTTCCTCAAGATATTTCTTCACACTGGGGCCAAACACTTCATGGAACCTATCAAGGAAAATTTCCCTAGTGACCCATGCCTTATTGTTAGACTTCCACATCACACACAAATTAGCCTTGGCGACACTGCATCTCTTAAACACTCGGGGTTTTTCAGAGTGATACACCAGTAAAGGCTTCACTTTAAAATCCCCGCTAGCATTTGCACACAACATGAGAGTTAGCCTGTCTTTCGTAGGCTTGTGTCCTGGCAGTGCCTTTTCCTCCTGTGTAATGAAGGTCCTTGTTTGGCATTTTCTTCCAAAACATGCCTGTTTCGTCACACTTGAACACTTGTTGGGGTTTGAATTCTTCAGCCTCTATATACCCCTTGAATTCATTCACGTAATTTTCAGCCGCACTTTTGTCAGAACTGGCTGCCTCACCATGCCTTATCACACTATGTATAATAATAATAATAGTTTATTTGGACATGATACAAAGAATTACAATGGGTTATGAGATTACATGAGGTGTACATGCCAAAAGCCCCTAATATGCAGGGCATTTTGGGCAGACTTAAAATTAACTTAAAACTAAATGGTAAGAATTTTAGTAAATAGTTGACAATATGAGTATAGTTGAGTATTTAAGCTATGAAATTTGAACATAGTTTAGACATGACATTTTTGAAACATAGGTTTATACTTTTGTCTTCATTATAAAATTAATTAAATCAGATTAAACAAAATTAAATCAATAATTTGTGTTACAATAACAAATTATATGGTCATTAGATGAGTTACAAGGAGCACAAGGGTACATAAGGATACATGAGGTATTTGTTTCAACATTTGTACTAGATTATAGTTGATAAACTATTTTTCTTTGATCAATTAAGTAAGGGGTTTTGAGGCTAAATGGTAAGAATTATAGTAGACAGTTTACAATATAAGTACAGTGGACCCCCGAGTATCGTAATTAATCTGTTCCAGGAGCTATTACTTAACACGAAGTTTACGAAATTCGAACCCTTATTTCCCATAAGAAATAATGTAAATACAATTAATCCGTTCCACAAAAAAATATTCACATACAAAATAATTAAAATTAATATATATATATATACATTTACTTACCTTTATTGAAGAGCTGCAGGCATCTGGAAGATAGAGTAATGAGTAATGAAGGTCCTCTTGGGCATTTTCTTCCAAAACAGGCCGGTTTCATCACAATTAAACACTTGTTGGGGAGGAATTCTTCAGCCTCTACGAAGGGGAATCCCCACTCCCTGCATGCCTGCTACACTCCCTGCATGCCTGCTACACTCCCTGCATGAATGCTACACTCCCTGCAAGAATGCTACACTCCCTGCATGAATGCTACACTCCCTGCATGCCTGCTAAACTCCCTGCATGCCTGCTAAACTCCCTGCATGCCTGCTAAACTCCCTGCATGCCTGCTAAACTCCCTGCATGCCTGCTAAACTCCCTGCATGCCTGCTAAACTCCCTGCATGCCTGCTAAACTCCCTGCATGCCTGCTAAACTCCCTGCATGCCTGCTAAACTCCCTGCATGCCTGCTAAACTCCCTGCATGCCTGCTAAACTCCCTGCATGAATGCTAAACTCCCTGCATGAATGCTAAACTCCTGCATGAATGCTAAACTCCCTGCATGAATGCTAAACTCCCTGCATGAATGCTAAACTCCTGCATGAATGCTAAACTCCCTGCATGAATGCTAAACTCCCTGCATGAATGCTAAACTCCTGCATGAATGCTAAACTCCCTGCATGAATGCTAAACTCCTGCATGAATGCTAAACTCCCTGCATCAATTCTAAACTCCCTGCATGCACTGCTAAACTCCCTGCATGCCTGTAAACTCCCTGCATGCCTGCTAAACTCCCTGCATGCCTGCTAAACTCCCTGCATGCCTACTAAACTCCCTGCATGCTGCTAAACTCCCTGCATGAATGCTAAACTCCCTGCATGAATGCTAAACTCCCTGCATGAATGCTAAACTCCCTGCATGAATGCTAAACTCCTGCATGAATGCTAAACTCCCTGCATGAATGCTAAACTCCTGCATGAATGCTAAACTCCCTGCATGAATGCTAAACTCCTGCATGAATGCTAAACTCCCTGCATGAATGCTAAACTCCCTGCATGAATGCTAAACTCCCTGCATGAATGCTAAACTCCTGCATGAATGCTAAACTCCTGCATGAATGCTAAACTCCCAGCATGAATGCTAAACTCCCTGCATGCATGCTAAACTCCCTGCATGAATTCTACACTCCCTGCATGCCAAACTCTGCATGAATACTACACCCTGCATGCTGCAAACTCCTGCATGCTAAACTCCCTGCATGAATGCTAAACTCCTGCATGAATGCTAAACTCCCTGCATGAATGCTAAACTCCTGCATGAATGCTAAACTCCTGCATGAATGCTAAACTCCTGCATGAATGCTAAACTCCCTGCATGAATGCTAAACTCCTGCATGAATGCTAAACTCCCTGCATGAATGCTAAACTCCTGCATGAATGCTAAGCTCCCTGCATGAATGCTAAACTCCCTGCATGAATGCTAAGCTCCCTGCATGAATGCTAAACTCCTGCATGATGCTAAACTCCCTGCATGATGCTAAACTCCCTGCATGAATGCTAAACTCCTGCATGAATGCTAAATTCCCTGCATGAATGCTAAACTCCCTGCATGAATGCTAAACTCCCTGCATGAATGCTAAACTCCTGCATGAATGCTAAACTCCCTGCATGAATGCTAAACTCCTGCATGAATGCTAAACTCCTGCATGAATGCTAACTCCCTGCATGAATGCTAACACTCCCTGCATGATTGCTAAACTCCCTGCATGAATGTTACACTCTCTGCATGAATGCTACCACTGGGGTGCCACTAGGAAGCTTCTTTGGACCCATGGTGACTTATTTCACAGTGACAATCACTAAACCACCAAAAAAGACACCAAATGTATTGTGAATGTTTGAAAGAGTGGGCTGGGTAATGTTCTCTCAATGGTAAACAACGCTTCACTGGTGGACATCCTGCGTCCTGCGCAGACGCGGAGCAGGCTGGACAGGTCTAATCGTTACAAACACGAGCCAGTTTACGATTCTCGAAATCGAAAAAAGCTTACGAAACACGATTTTTACGAAATAAGAACCTTACAAAACTCGGGGGTCCACTGTATAGTTAAGTATTTAACCTTTTCGGGGTTTTGGTCGTACTAGTACGTCTTACGCACTGGGGTTATTGACGTACTAGTACGCCTAAATTCTAGCGCCCTCAAATCAAGCAGAAACAGGCTGTTAGGCCTAGATGGATAGAATGGTCTATGCGGTCAGTGTGCGCAATATAAAAATTCCTGCACCACACAGTGCATAATGAAGAAAAAAACTCTGACCGTGTTTTTGTTTAAAACAGCGACTTTGCAGTCTATTTTCATATGGTATTTATTGTTGTATTCTCGTTTTCTTGTTATCATTTGATAGAATGGAAGATATATCAGAAATAGAGATGATTTTGATTGCTTTGACAATATTCAGTGGTACCTGATTAACAGAACTTTTGTTCGAAATGCTGTTAAGTGCCATTAACCAAACAATTTTCCACATAAGGAATAATGTAAAATAGACTAGTCCTTTCACCCCCAAAATATACTTAAAAAAGCATTTAAGAAATAAATTGATTATGATTGCTTTGACATCAACAGGTCACGTACCTTGAAATTGAGCTCAAAGTAGCGAAAATGTTCGTTTTGACGATGTTCAGAGTAAACAAATCACACCATGCGTCCAATACACATCAACTGGCGAGTCTAATATTCATGCAAAAGTGCTCTGATATTATTTATACCATTTTTACAATGATGCAGTTGTATACATAAAAATACATCTATTTTTTTGTGAGAATAAAAATTCAAAATGGAAAGCAAAAGTAATGTAAGAAAGGCCTGGAGACGTGACTAATGAACAGAGAAGATGTTATTTTAGTGCCAGGAATGTCTGTCTTGTTTATTATGGATCCTATTTTGAAATTGGCATCGTTTGAAATTTGTGTGAAATTGGCCAAATTGCTATTTTCTGACCACTATTTTGGGTAGTTGAAATTAGTAAATAGGCAGTTTCTTGTACTCAATCGATAGAAGAAATGGAGTTCTAGCGAAGTAGCTATAATTTTAGTAGACTGAAACATTGGAATGTGCCGAAAATAGGGCTCAAATGGGCGAAATCGCGGATGCGTAAGTGTCATGGCTACCGCTAACTTCGCGAAAGTATAATTCCGTTAGTTTTCGATCAAATTTCATCATTTTTGTGGCGTTATGATCGGAAAAAGATTCTCTTATCATTCCATAAGAAAAAATAATTTTTTTTTTTAAATTCGTGGACCCTGAGAACGAGTTTCAGAGACCCCCCTTGGACCCCCAAAGGGTTAAGCTATGAAATTTGAACATAATTTGAACATGACATTTTTGAAACATAATAGTTTTATAGTTTTGGATCATTTACAGTTTTATACATGTATATCTACATAATAGAATTATTAAATCAGATTAAACAAATTAAATTAATAATTTGTTTTGCAATAACAATTTATATGGTCATTAGATGAGTTACAAGGAGCACAAGGGTACATGAGGATGGATTTCTTTATATTAGGTGGTTTATACATTATAAGATATAACATGGCATAAACATTATGAGGTATAAGTTTCAACATTTGTACTAGATTATGTTTGATAAATATTTTTCTTTGAGCAATTTTGTAGGGGGTTTTGAGGCTAGGGAAGTAACACAGTGGATAATGTTATTTTGAGGCAGTGTAAAGTTATTTAATAACTTTGTAGGTAATGTAAAGTAGTGGGTATGTGTATTTAGTTTTGGGCGAGTAGGTGTTTTTTTAGCAGAGTTTTGAATTGATGTACAGACCGGGTTTCTTTGGTAATCATAGTAATAAATTCCAAATTTTTGGGCCTTTGATGTGCATTGCGTTTTTGCATAGTGTGAGGTGGACGCGGGGAACATTGAAGAGTGATCTGTGCCTTGTGTTATGTTCATGTGTCCTGTTAAGGTTGGTTAGGAGAATTTTGAGTTGTGGATTAATATTTGAGTTTAGTGTTTTATGTATGTAATAGGCACTGTAAAAAGTAGGGCTGTCTTGTATGGTGAGTAAGTTCAGACTTTTGAATCTAGGTGGAGTATGTTGTCTAGAGTGGGAATTTGTTATCATTCGAACTGCAGCCTTTTGTTGTGTTATTAATGGTTTGAGGTGATTTATTGTTGTTGAGCCCCATGCACAGATTCCATAGGTGAGATAGGGGTAAATGAGTGAGTGATAAAGGGAAAGGAGAGCTGGTTGTGGAACATAGTACCTTATCTTGGATAGTATTCCTACGGTCTTGGAGACTTTCTTGGAAATTTGTTGTATGTGTGTCTTAAATTTGAGGCCACTGTCAAGGTGGATTCCTAAGAATTTTCCCTCTGTGAGTTTTGTGACAAGTGATCCGTTTATCATTATGTTCAGTGGAACATTTGTAGCTCTGTTCCCAAACTGAATGAAACAGGTTTTGTCAACATTGAGGGTAAGCTTGTTAGTCATCATCCAGGTAGATATTTTCTGTAATTCAGCATTTACAGTGTTGGCTAGTGTGACTGGGCATGGGTGAGAGAAGACGTATGTAGTGTCATCTGTAAATAGTATGGGTTTGAGTAGTTGAGATGCATTTGGTAGGTCGTTTATGTAAATGAGAAAGAGAAGTGGGCCAAGAACACTTCCCTGTGGGACACCAACTGTAATTGTTTGTGTGGAAGAGTTAGCTCCATTTGTGGACACATATTGGCTTCTATCGCTAAGGTATGACTTTAGGTAGTTGAGGGAGTGCCCTCTTATACCATAGTGTTATAATTTTAGATGTATCAGATCATGGTCAACTGTATCAAAAGCTTTACGTAAATCAATGAAGATTCCCAGTGGGATTTCTTTATTTTCATGAGTGGTGTATATTATTTCTAGCATGTGTATGATTGCATCATTTGTGTTTTTATTAGGCATGAAACCAAACTGACAGGGGTTGAGTATGTTGTGGGAGATGAGGTAGGAATAGATTTGCCTATGAATTAACTTTTCAAATATTTTGGAGAGAAGGGGTAAGTTAGATATTGGCCTATAGTTATTTAGGTCTGTTTGATCTCCGCCTTTATGTATGGGGGTAACCCTCGCTATTTTTAGTATTGATGGGAAGGTGGAGGATTCAATGGATTTGTTAAAGAGTGTTGCAATAATTGGTGATAGTACTTGAGAAGCTTTTTTGTATATAAAAGGTGGTAAGTTATTTAGATCTCCTGCCTTGTTTTTTAATGTGTTAATAACAAGCGACACTTCTGTTGGGTTGGTCGGAGCTAGGAATAGTGTATTTGGGTAGCCTTCAGTGAGGTAAGCATTAGGTGGAGTGTTTGAACTTGGGATTTTGCTTGCCAACTTTTTTCCTATTGTCGAGAAGAAAAGATTTAGTCTGTTTGCTGTTTCAGTTGGTGGGAGCAGGGGTTCATCTGGGTTTGTCAGTTTGATTGTTATGTTTCTGGATACTTTTTTAGTTCCTAGAATTTCAGATATTGTTTTCCAGGTCTTTTTCATATCACCTCTTAAGTTATTTAATCTGTTCTCATAATACAATTTTTTTGACCACCTTATCAGGCTGGTTAGGTTTGATGAGTAACGTTTTGTTTGTTCTCTTGTTATTTGACCCATTCTGTACTGTTTTTCATATAGGTGTTTTATATTAATGGATTTGAGAATGCTGGGTGTTAGCCAGGGATTGTTTAGTCTCTTAGCTGTGATCTGTTTAGTTTTTTTAGGGCAATGCATGTTATAGAGGTATTGAGTCTTTTTTAGAAAATTATTAATATGTCAGTATCTGTATAGGTGTCTAACTCGGTTTGCCAGTTGATGTTTGACATAGTCTGTTATGAAGTTATTAAGAGCAGCTGCCTCATTATGTAGCCACTACGCTTCTTAAATCTGTCAAACCAGCCTTTGCTGGCTTTAAATTCGTTCACTTCAGCACTTGTTGCAGGCATTTTCTTGACGAGATCATCATGCCTTGCTTTTTCAGATATTATCGCCTGCGTAACACTATCTCCTGCTAATTGTTTCTCATTGATTCACACCAACAATAACCTCTCCACTTCTTCCAGCACTTGAGATCTCTGTTTTGTGACCATACTTGCACCTTTCACAACAACAGCGTCCTTGAGTTCCTTTCTCTTGGCCACAATGGAAGTGATGGTTGAATGGGCTTTGCCATAGAGCCTGGCCAGCTCAGCCACACGAACTCCACTTTCATATTTTGCAATGATCTTCTTCAATTCTACCTTATTTCTGACATTCTTTACCACAGGCCTGGCACTAGGAGCTTTCTTGGGGCCCCTGGTGGCTTATTTAGCAGTTGCAAGCACTAAAAACACTGGAATAATGACAATATATCTGGTATGAATGCGTGGGTGGCGGTCACTCGCTGGTAAACAATAGCACAATGATGCTGAATGGAGTGCTCGGGCCCGCTCAGGCCACACATACGCATCCGGGACGAATCATGAACTCCGAGCGGATTCGTGAACACCGAACCAAAATTTTCGCGAAAGAACTTCACTAACTCCGATTTTCACAAACTCCGAATAATGTAAGTTTATTATTGTAAGTGCTTTTGTAAGTGTATTTTTGGGGGTCTGAAACGGACTAATCTAATTTACATTATTCCTTATGGGAACAAATTTGTTCGGTAACAGCACTTGAACAGCCTTCTGGAACGAAGAAAGTTTGAAATTCGGGGTACCACTGTAATATTTCCCATAAGAAATAATGTAAATACAATTAATCTGTTCCAGACATCCAAAAATATTAACAAAAAATACATTTTTTAAAGAATAACTATAGTTTTACATTCAGAAGACAAGAGAAATAAATATAAATGACTAATTTTAATGATAAATGAACATTACGTACCTTTATTGAAGACTCTTGTTGGCGTATTGAAGAAGGCACACATGTTCTTAATCACTGAAGAAGGCACCTTCTCCCCTCTCTCCTCCTCCTCCTCCTCAGTTGTGGTCTGTTGCTGTTACAGATGAAGGTCTTGCAGCTCTTCAGTGGTTAGGTCTTCTCTGTGGTCCTCCACCAACTCTTCCACATACTGGCCACTCACTCCTTGAATTCATTAACAAATTCTTCGGCCACACGTTTGTCTGAACTTGCAGCCTCACCATGCCTTACAACACTGTGTATGCCACTACGCTTCTCAAATCTGTTGAACCAGCCTTTGCTGGCCTTAAATTCACTAACAGCAGCACTCGTTCCAGGCATTTTCTTTACAAGATCGGCATGCAACTGCCTTGCCTTTTCGCAAATGATCGACTCCACAACACTTTCTCACTTTAACTGTTTTTGTTGATCCACACCAACAACTACTTCTTCACATCTTCGATTGTTTGTGATCTCTGTTTCATTAGCATATTTACTCCTTTCGCAACTTTAGCTTCCTTGATTTCTACTTTCTTTGCCAGGATGGAACAGATTGTTGATTTTAACTTCCCATACATCCTGGCAAGCTTGGCTAAACGTACGCCACTCATATTTTTCTACAATCTCTTTCTTGAATTCTGTTGTGTTTCTCACCTTCTTTACCAAAGGACTGGCACTAGGAACTTTCTTTGGGCCCATGGTGGCTTATTTCACAGTCGCAATCAATAAACAAGCACAAAAATTGCGAAATGTTTCGGATGAATGCTCACTCAACCAGTGACAGAGCCAGACTGAGACACATAAGCATGAGAGTGGTGGCATCCTGGGCGGGCGGACGCATCTGATACATATGATTTCTGGATGGAGGTATGCAATCCGGTCCAAAATTTTGCCCAAAAAAGTGTTCTGAATCCGAATTGTATGATATTTGGACCGTATGAAAACCGGAGTTCCACTGTATTCTTGTCTCATACATGTAAATTGATCAAAAGAGGCATGACCTGTGGCTCACACTGAATCTCTGTGGTTCAATTCCAACATGGGTGGAAATTTAAGGCATGTTTCCTTGGTGTGGGTCACATCCTTGGGGTTAAAAATCTGAACAAATCTTATCTCCATTGTTTATCAACAGTGTTAGTTTGAGTATGGAAAGTAACATATTTTTTTTCAACAGATGGCTGATCCATGGGTGGTCACACCTGGGGAACGAGCAAAACATGATGAGCAATTTAATACTCTACGGCCCACCAATGGCTTCATCACTGGTGACCAAGCAAAGGGTTTTTTCCTACAATCTCGATTGCCACCTCCAGTACTGGGCATTATCTGGTAAGCTATTATATTACAGTAGTTTTTTTAATTTGCTTACTATCCATCTTTTGTAGGAGAAAGCATTAGTCATCATGACTCTAGCTGTCTTCACAGAAGGGTACCCTCCCTGCCTTAATTTATATACAAGCACTGTACTTTCCAGCTCCCAGAACTGAACTTCAGCTTGCTGGTTTCTCTAACAGCATATCAAATTTAATGTACGTCTTGTTTCCACTCCTGACTAACACATGCATATACCTCTTTCTTGCACAGTGCTAGTCACGGCATTATGCTGGGTGAGCGCCCCGGCATAATGCCGTGACGAAAATCAAAAGCCAACCATACAGGGGGGTCTTTTTTTCGTAAGTGCATTATGCCGGGTAGCAGCTGTTAGCATGACGTCACAGACTGCTGCTTGTTTATTGATTGTGACTGTGAAATAAGCCACCATGGGCCCAAAGAAACTTCATAGTGGCAGCCCTTTGGTAAAGAAAGTGACAAACATGATAGAATTGAAGAAAGAAATTGTTGCAAAGTACATACCAAAGTGGAGGAGGAAGAGAGAGAGGAGAATGCATTTTCTTCAGTGATTCACTGATTCTACGATATGTACGATACTAAAGCAGCATGAATCGATAAAGGCTATAGCACCAGCCAGCGATAAAGTGTAACATTAACAGTGTAGTGAGTAAGTTAAGCTTAAGCGATAGAAAAATGACGACACGAAACTTAACTACATTGTTGTTTGAGGTAGTAATATAGGGGCACTGAGACCAACGCCACCCTCTGCCACCATCTCTTGCAAGGCAAGTGTAAATATTTCTTATTTTTTTTATTATTATTATTATTATTATTAACACATCGGCCGATTCCCACCAAGGCAGGGTGGCCCGAAAAAGAAAAACTTTCATCATCATTCACTCCATCACTGTCTTGCCAGAGGGGTGCTTTATAAAAACTGCAACATTAACACCCTCCTTCAGAGTGCAGACACTGTACTTCCCATCTCCAGGACTCAAGTCCGGCCTGCCGGTTTCCTAATCCTTCATAAATGTTACTTTGCTCAGACTCCAACAGCACGTCAAGTATCAAAAACCATTTGTCTCCATTCACTCCTATCAAATACGCTCACACATGCTTGCTGGAAGTCCAAGCCCTCGCACACAAAACCTCCTTTACCCTCCCTCCAACCTTTCCTAGGCCGACCCCTACCCCGCCTTCCCTCCACTACAGATTTATACACCTCGAAGTCATTCTGTCTCGTTCCATTCTCTCTACATGTCCGAACCACCTCAACAACCCCTCTCAGCTCTCTGGATAATAGTTTTGGTAATCCGCACCTCTCAATTTCCAAACTCAATTTCTGCATTATATTCACACACATTGACCTCAGACATGACATCTCCACTGCTCCAGCCTTCTCCTCATTGCAACATTCATCACCCATGCTTACACCATATAAGAGTGTTGGTATAACTATACTCTCATACATTCCCTCTTTACTTCTATGGACAAAGTTCTTTGTCTCCACAGACTCGAAGTGCTCCACTTACCCTTTTTCCCTCATCAATTCTATGATTCACCTCATCCTTCATAGACCCATCTGCTGACATGTCCACTCCCAAATATCTGAATACATTCACCTCCTCCATACTCTCTCCCTCCAATCTGATATCCAATCTTTCGTCACCTAATCTTTTTGTTATCCTCATCACCTTACTCTTTTCTTTATTCACTTTCAATTTTCTTCTTTTACACATCCTACCAAATTCATCCACCAACCTCTGCAACTTCTCTTCAGAATCTCCCAAAAGCACAGTGTCGTCAGCAAAAAGCAACTGTGACAACTCCCACTTTGTATTTGATTCTTTATCTTTTAACCCCACCCCTCTTGCCAAGACCTCGCATTCACTTCTCTTACAACCCCATCTATAAATATATTGAACAACCACGGTGACATCACACATCCTTGTCTAAGGCCCACTTTTACTGGGAAATAGTCCCCTCCCTCCTACACACTCTAACCTGAGCCTCACTATCCTCTTAAAAACTCTTCACTGCTTTCAGTAACCTACCTCCTATTCCATACACCTGCAACATCTGCCACATTGCCCCCCTATCCACCCTATCATACGCCTTTTCCAAATCCATAAATGCCACAAAAACCTCTTTACCCTTATCCAAATACTGTTCACCTATATGTTTCACTGTAAACACTTGGTCTACACACCCCTACCTTTCCTAAAGCCCCTTTGTTCATCTGCTATCCTGCTTTCTGTCTTACTCTTAATTATTTCAATAATAACTCTACCATACACTTTACCAAGTACACTCAACAGACTTATTCCCCTATAATTTTTGCACTCTCTTTTGTCACCTTTGCCTTTATAGAAAGGAACAATACATGCTTTCTGCCAATCCCTAGGTACCTTACCCTCTTCCATACATTTATTAAATAATAGCACCAACCACTCCAAAACTATATCCCCACCTGCTTTTAACATTTCTATCTTTATCCCATCAATCCAGCTGCCTTACCCCCTTTCATTCTACCCACTGCCTCACGAACTTCCCCCACACTCACAACTGGCTCTTTTCTTATTTCTTATTTATAAATTAAAGTGTAAATATTTCTTATTTATAAATTAGTGTAAATATTTCTTATTTATAAATTAGTGTAATTATTTCTTATTTATAAATTACGTACATTGTTTCAGTATGAATTAGTGGTGGTAGCCTGCTGCCTCCACCACCAGCAGTATATGTACGGCTTATGGTCAGTGGCCCTTATAAACCTAACAACAATAACACTACCGCCAGTTCCTCATACGTACATAATGACATATTTTATTCATTCTAGAGTATATATCATGTTTCTATGTTATTAATATTGTTTATTATGTCATATCAGATGAATTGTGATAGATAAATTAGCCGTAGAGTTTATATTAGTGTCATATTGAAGGGCTATCTTGTCCTGCCTCCAAACAAACTCTCCTGCCTCTCTCATACGCCAACAAGAGTCTTCAGTAAAGGTAAAACTGATTCAAATGTTAATTTATCCATTAAAATTAGTGCTTTATATTTATTTCTCATTGTTTTCTGTATGAAAAACTATAGTACGTACGTACAGTGGACCCCCGGTGTTCGTGATGCTCCAAACTCGCCCTTTTATGTAAGTGTATTTTTGTAAATGCTTTTGTAAGTGTATTTTTGGGGTCTAAAAGGACTATTCTACTTTACATTATTCCTTATGGGAATAAATTCGTTTGGTAATGGCACTTGAACAGCATTCTGGAACGAAAAAATCACGAAAACCAGGGGTCCACTGTATTTATTCTTTAAAAAAATTAATTTTTGGTGAATATTTTGGGTGGAAACGGATTAATTGTATTTACATTATTTCTTATGGGAAATATTAGTTCGACTTTCGGCCAGTTTGAGTTGAGGCCTAGCTCCTGGAACAGTTTACGGCCGATACTTGGGGGTCCACTGTAACTTTAAAACACTTGAAATTCTGGAAAGTTTCCAGACATAATGGAAAGACACGGTGCTCATTGAGAATGTAAACAAACCAGGTGGAGCGCAGTGACTGTATTAGAAAGTCAGGTGGGGGGAGCTGCATAGCGAGTTTTGGTTATAATTTGAAATGTCCGTATTAGCGGAATGCCGTAAAGCAAAATGCTGTAAAGCAGGGCCCTACTGTATACATTCACTGCACAAGCCCAATCTCTCATCTCGACCAAAATTTACCACTCATAGCTTATCTGAGTGAGCTGAGCTGAAAACATAGATCTGTGTAAAGAGACCCTGGAGTCTATGATGTAGATCTACATAAGAGACAGTGAAAGAGTTAATACAACCACTGGATTACAGAATTATTAGGACATATAAGTGCAGGAAAATGATGTTAATGAACTGTTAGAAGATGATGACCAAGACAGAAGACTAGAGGAAATGTTGGCAGAGCTCAGTGCTCAGATAACAAGAGTGGCAGATAACATAGAAAGATAAAGAAGAAAACACTGAAGAAAAACAGTTAACATTACAACAGTTGTGAACTGTTTCATATTATTGATAAAGTTGTAGACTTTCATTGAAGATGACCCTGACAAATCTAGAAGCACTGCTCTGAAGCAGGGTCAAGAGAAGCTGATGATGACTTACCATCAACTGTATAAAGTACTGCAGGATAAAACTGACCAGAGGTGCATTACAGAATTCCTTGGTTCTCCAGTACAACCATCAACATCAGTGTAATAACCTCAGGTTAACAATCAACAACCTTCCACTTAGCCCATTAGTGGCCACACCATCCCTCTCCACTCCACTTTATGGTCTTATATTCTGGTAAGTACTGAGCCTAATTTTTTGTTCTTATTACACAGAAAATTCACCCTTTTTTTTTTAATGGAATTTTATTTTCTCAAAATATTTTAAGAGCTAGTAGAGATGCGTTGATCAATGCCTTGACAGTTAAAGGGTTAAATATAACACATCACTGCCTGCATCCACCTACTATTACATTATTATCATTGTTTTTCATATTTACGAGACAAAAAAATAAGTGGTTTGGCTTTTTTTGGGGTTTAAGGAATGTAACCCTGTTTTTCCCATATATTCTTCAGTTCATTTTTCATGACTTTTAAGTAACAAGTGTTAATTGACTGTCAACTGTACATCATTTTTGCAACTCTTATCTTTTGCATTATATTTGGTATTATACTCTACAATAGTTCTGAGAGCTTAGGTCTATTTTCATACTGTTCCATGTTAGTGTACATGGAACAGTAATATCTAGATATTTACAGGAGGACACATAATCAATAGGCCTGCCATTGACCTTTAATTTTGATGGTTCATTTTTGTGTTTACCAATGTGTTTGCTAAACATTTTGGTCTTCTCAACAGAAATTATAAGGTAAAGATTATTATAGAATGTTACTACCAAGAAAGTTCTTAACAGTTAATACCAAACCTGTTGACTGGAGTTAATACCAAAAGTATTGTAGCTGTATGAATGATAATGATCCTGGTGACTGTAACATTGTAACTGTATGAATGGTAGTGATCCTGGTGACTGTAACATTGTAATTGTATAAATGATAATTATCCTGGTGACTGTAACATTGTATCTGTATGAATGATGATGATCCTGGTGACTATAACATTGTATACAATGTTTTGAGTCACTGAAAATCTACCGTGCTCATTCTTGTAATTCTTGATAAATACTGTACTTCAGGGCCTTGTCTGATATTGATGGCGATGGGAAGATGAATCTCCATGAGTTCAGCATCGCTTGTAAACTCATTAATTTAAAACTACGAGGATTCAATCTCCCACAAGCATTGCCGCCATCACTTAAACAAACTGCCTGTGGCAGCACTACTGGCGCTCCACCTTCTCTTCCAGCTGTAGGTCAGTATTGACACACAATGTTACATGTTAGTTTTTAGTACGTGTACTCAAGTTGGTGGTACAGTACTTCTGTTTACTCTGCTAAAGATTTTGGGGATAAATACGGCTGAAGGTGTTGTGATAAAAAAAATGGTACTGTGTCTTAACATTTTCTTAGTGTTGTGTCTACAAATATTTGCTATAAAAATATTCAGAAATCTGTTTTTTTTTTTTATTATAATGTTTTTTTACAGTGGACCCCCGAGTTTCGTAAAAACTTCACTCCTGAAGTCTGCTCAAGTGCCATTACCGAACGAATTTACTCCCTTAAGGAAAAATGTCACGTAGGTTAGTCTATTTCAGACCCCCAAAAATACTTTTCCACAAGCACTTACAATATTATACTTACATAAATGTACGATTTCCGGGGTTTACGAAACTCTGGGGTCCACTGTACTTGTCAATTACTGTGGCACACATGGTAAAGATAGTGAGAAAGCATACTCTATCCTACTATCTAGGGAGGTACTCCTACTATCTAGGGAGGTACTCCTACTATCTAGGGAGGTACTCCTACTATCTAGGGAGGTACTCCTACTATCTAGGGAGGTACTCCTACTGTCTAGGGAGGTACTCCTACTGTCTAGGGAGGTACTCCTACTGTCTAGGGAGGTACTTCTACTGTCTAGGGAGGTACTTCTACTGTCTAGGTTAGGTTAGGTTATTTTAGTGCCAGGAATGTGTACATTGTTTATTCTGGACTCTATTTTGAAATTGACATCTCGCAAAATTTGTGTGAAATTGGCCAAATTACTGATTTCTAACCACTTTATTGAAAGTAAGTAAGTTTATTCAGGTATACACAAATACAGTTACATAGATTATCATACATAGCAGCATATGTGTAGAAAACCTAGGATAACCCAAAAAAAGTCAGAGTGACTTACAGTGGACCCCCGACTTTCGAACATTCTTCATTCCAGAATGCTGTTCAAGTGCTGTTACCAAATTAATTTATTCCCATAAGGGATGATGTAAATTAGATTAGTCCATTTCAGACCCCCAAAAATACACTTATAAAAGCACTTACAATAATAAACTTACATAAAAGGGTGAGTTTGGAGTGTTCGAATAGCGAGGGTCCACTGTATTTCCATTGGGGTCCATTTAATACCTTAATATTATACTACACTGTAGGAGATATATGTTATTATAGTATAAAGGATATATACTAGGAATAAGGTAAAAAGAGTTATTTACATTTACATGTATGTTAGCTAAAAAAATAAAAAAATCATTCTCCCTTTCTGTCGCTACATTCATTAGGTACCTTTTGGCTCTCTTCTTGAACTGGCTCATGCTATGACTGGCTTTGACATGTGCAGGCAGTCTGTTCCATTCCTTTATTGCTGTACAATAAAAGGTATTTGAAGCCTGGCCCCTGACTGTGGGTACTACAAAGTTGTGCTCTCTCTCCCCCTAGTACTGTGACTGCTTTGGTTCCCAGCCGTGACAAAATTGGCAGCAAGATACAGTGGACCCTTGGTTTTCGTTGAAAATTCTTTCCAGAATGCTGTTCGAGTGCCATTACCAAACGAATTTGTTCCCATAAGGAAAAATGTAAATTAGATTAGTCATTTCAGACCCCCAAAAATACACTTACAAAAGCTCTTACAAAAATACACTTACATAATTGTTCGAGTTTGGAGGTGAACGAAAACCGAGGGTCCACTGTATTCTGGACACTGTTTGTGAGCAATTTTATAAACTTGATTGAACTTAAGTTGTTTTACTCTTTCTTCAATATTCAGCATATCCAATTGTTGTAATTCATCCTGGCCTACATGCTCTCTTGGACCCAGGTCCAGGATGAATCTTACCATTTTGTTCTGGGTGATTTGCAGTTTATCTTTCAGTTTTTTTGTCAAGGCAGAGTACCATGAAGAGCAAGCGTAGTCCATATGACATTGTATAAGGGCTAGACATAGGGTCCTGCGAGCCTCAGTAGGTAGACACTGTGCTTGTCTGTAGAGGAACTTCATTCTGGCATTCGCTTTCTTTACTACACTGTTCCCTATCAATTCTCCTGACAGGCATGGGTCAAAGGGGATTCCCAGATATTTTACTGAGGAAACTGAAGTGATGGATTCCCCATTACACCGGACATTAAAATTATTTACCCTTCTCAGTTTATATTTTGTGCCAAAGAGTATGGCTTCTGTTTTCCTGAGGTGTAACGATAGTTTGTTGTCTACTAACCATTTGCTGCAGGACTCCAGTTCCAGTGTTAATACATTAGCTATATCTTGTGGGTCTTTACCTGACACTAACAGAGCACTGTCATCCGCATACAGTAGGAGTTTGCACTTGACACAGGAATAATAAAGGACCCAGAATACTACCTTGGGGAACTCCACATGCTATCAGCAGTGGTTCTGATTCTGTTTTGTTGATTTTGGCAATTTGTTTCCTATTGCTAAGATAGGACTTAAACCAGTCTATGGAACCTATGCTGATAGCTTGAAGTTTCTTACATACAGTGGACCCTCGGTTAGCGGCTGTTCCTGTTAGCGGCCGGTTTTACGGCTCCCGGTTAGCGGCCGTATTTTCGATTAGTCTGCATATCTCTCTCGTTGAGTAAGGAATACTCTGCATGTTCATCCATTCATCCATTCATTTTGGTGCTTGTTTATTGAGTGTGACTGTGAAATAAGCCACCTTGGGGCCAAAGAAAGTTAAGAGTGCCAGCCCTTTGGTAAAGGGCTGAGAGGGGAGAATGTGCCTTCTTTAGTGATTCTATGATATGTATGATACTAAAGCAGCAGGAGTCGATAAAGGCTATAGCACCAGCCAGCGATAAAGTGTAGCATTAACAGTGTAGCAAGTAAGCTGAACGATTAAGAGATAGAAAAATGACAAGAATCTTAACTCCTCCATTGTTGTTTTATGTACTATATAGGGGCACTGAGAACAACGCTGCCCTCTGCCAGCTCCTCCAAGGTAAGTGTAAATATGTATTTCTTATTTATAAAGTGTAAATATTTCTTATTTATAAATTAAAGTGTAAATATTTCTTATTTATATATTAAAGTGTAAATATTTCTTATTTATAAATTACGTACATTGTTTCAGTGTGAATATTGTTGAGGGCTTATGCTGCCACCCACCACTACCACTATATGTACGGCTTATGGTCAGTGGCCCTTATAAACCAAACAACACCAACACACTACCACCAGTCCTCACATTCGTAGACATATTTTATTCATTCTAGAGTACAGTGGACCCCCGCCTAACGAACAAAATTCATTCCAAAAGCCTGCTCAAGTGCCATTACCGAACGAATTTACTTCCTTAAGAAATAATGTCACGTAGGTTAGTCTATTTCAGACCCCCAAAAATACACTTCCACAAGCACTTACAATATTATACTTACATAATTGTACGATTTCCTGGGTGTTCGTTAGGCGGGGGTCCACTGTATATGTTATGTTTCTAAGTTATTAATATTGTTTATTATGTCATATTAGATGAATTATGATAGATAAATAAGCCGAAGTGTTGATATTAATGTCATTGAAGGACTATCTTGTCCTGTCTCCAAACAAACTCCTGCCGCCGCCACCACTTGCCACATATGTAATGACATTTGATTCATTGTAGAGTGTATATGAGGTTTCTGTGTTATTTATATTGTTTATTATTTCATATTAGATGAATTGTGATAGATAAATAAGCCAAAGTGTTGATATTAGTGTCATTGAAGGATTATCTTGTCCTGTCTCCAAACAAACTCCTGCTGCCGCCACCACTAGCCACATATGTATTGACATTTGACTCATTCTAGAGTGTATATGAGGTTTCTGTGTTATTTATATTGTTTATTATGTCATATTAGATGAATTGTGATAGATAAATAAGCCGTATAGAGTTGATATTAGCATCATGTTGAAGGAGTATTTTGTCCTGTTTCCAAACAATACTCTCCTCCTGCCTTCAATAAAGGTATGTAATAGTGATTTAAATGTTCATTTATCCATTTATTTAGTCATTTTATTTAGTTCTCATTGTTTTGTGTATGTAAAACTATAGTTAATCTTAAAAAAAATATTTTTTTGTGAATATTTTTTTCTGGAATGGATTAATTGTATTTACATTAATTCTTATGGGGAATATTATTTTGGTTAAAGGCCATTTCGGTTAAAGGCCTAGCTCCTGGAACGAATTACGGCCTTTAACCGAGGGTCCACTGTAATACATTGTGGTTGACAGTATTGAAGGTCTTTTGCAAGTCTAAAGTTACCATTCCTATGAGGTTCTCTATCGACATTTCAGTTTTCATGTAATCCATCAGATTAATTAGGGAGGTGTCAGTTGAGTAAGAGCTCCTAAAGCCTGATTGGTAACTATGAAGAATGTTGTTATCATTAAGATACTTAACTACTTGACAGTACACCGCCCTCTCTAGAATTTTGGATATTACACTGAGTATACTAACAGGCCTATAGTTGCTGACATCAGACCTACTATTTTTCTTGAAGATAGGAGTAACTCTGGCCTCCTTGAACCCCTCTAGTACTGTATTAGTGGTGATGGACAAATTTATTATGTGAGCAATGGGGATTGCCGATTCAGAGGCACCATCTTTTAGGAACTTAGATGGGATGTTATCTGGGCCGGTGCTCTTAGTTGGGTTTAACCTGCTTAGTTCTTTTTGCCACGAAGTCATGAGATACACTTACTAGTCGACAACTGTTTGGAGTTACCCCTTTATTGGTATAGTATGTTTTAAACTTATCAGTTTGTGTCAAAGGTATTTGATGCAGCTGGTAGCTTACTTACTAGTGTTGATGCGACAGTTGTGTAGTATGAATTAAAACAATTTGCCACTTTAGTTGTTTCGTGGCATACCTCGTTATCGACATTTAGTACTATGTTAGATCTATCTACGGGTTTATGGCTATACCCCATCTGTTTTAGTTGTTGCCAGAGCTTTTTAGGGTTATTCTTGTACTCTTCGATTTTTGAGAAATAGTGTCTTGCCTTTGCGCTTTTTATAAGCCTCTGCACTCTGTTCCTCACCCTTTGGAATTCATTTAGCGCTGCAATATCCTGTCTGTTTGTCTTAAATCTTTTTATCAACTGGGCTCTGAATTTCATATCTAATATCTCAGTAGTCATCCAAGGTTCAGTTCTTCGTTTAATCCTAATCTCTTTAACTGGTGCAATATTATCAAGGATGGCAGTGAACATTGTTTTGAATTTTTCCCAGGCATCATTTACGTCCATGCAACTTGTTATCACTGACCAGTCACAATTGTGTAGCATATTTACCAGTGTTTCTTTACTGTAGTTTCTAGTTGACCTAATTTTATTGTCCTGTGTAGGCCTATCCATTCCCTAGTGATTTTCCTGGTACAGTAAATGATGAAATGATCACTAAGACCTGTGGTAATGATGCCTGACTGACATGTTCTCAGGGTGGTTCCATCATTGTTCTAACCACATCACCAGAGATACCCAGTAACTTCCTGGTATCTTTCAATGTATTACTTCCAGTGTACACAATAATATCCAGTACAAGACCACTGTAGCAATCACAAAGCACAAACAACTTTATACCAAAGCGTTTCCTTTTGCTTGGTATATACTGCTTGAATGACAGTCTACCTTTGAACAGAATCAAAGACTCATCAATAACAAGCTTCCTGAAGGGATAAAAATACATATTGAATTTCTAATCTTATATAACCTGTCGTTTCTGTCAGGCCTGGTTTTGTCTGAGAAATGTAACATACGTAACAGTAGCACAAATCAATTCACTGGTATAATATCACTGAAAGCTGGTGTTGCAATCAATCGGTCTGACGACCCGTATGATTTGACATGGTGCTTATACACATGTGGCATAAGCATTATTGTGGCAAAGAAAAGATACATCTCTGCCACAGTTGTCTCCTTCCACTGGTGTAGACGTGATTTTGGTGAAAGAATCGTGTTTGCCATGGTGTAATTGAAGTATCTGTTGCTTTCCCTGGTAATAATTTCCATCAGGGGTTCGTCAAAGAATAACTGGAAACATTCCAGTTCAGTGGCATTGTTCCCAAGTGGACAAGATGGGCGTATTCCACTTTGACTTTCATCAAACTGATGGGGATTGGGAATAAAATTCTCAGCTTCCTGCCAATCCCAGGTGCGGTCTGCTGGTGGGTACTGGATATTTACATGTGGTTGTGGGGTTGTGGAAGTGGAGGTTGTGGTTGTGGGGGTTGGTGGGTGGGTGAGGGTTGCCTTTGTTGTAGCTGAGCTGACTCAGCGGCGTGGGTGGCAGCATGGTCCACTGCTGGTGCCTCGCGCCTGGCACCACCACTACCACCACCACCACCACCACCACCAGATGCATGCACATTTCTCATCCCAATTGCAACACTATCATCTTCATTTTCACTATCACTTCCTGTTGTACGCCCATGGGGTGTACACTGAGATGTACTCCTAACCCTTGGAAGAGCATATGGCACACTACCAGAGCGCATATACTGTCGTATATACTGACGCTTCACTGGTGAATATTCCCCTTCACTCTCGCTACTGGAACTATTTCGAAGAGCTTGGAGTTCATATTCACTATCACTATCATCACCATTACCTGGAGTTTACCTGGAGAGAATTCCAGGGGTCAACGCCCCCGTGGCTCGGTCTGTGACCAGGCCTCATGTTGGACCAGAGCCTGATCAACCAGGCTGTTACTGCTGGCCGCACGCAGTCCAACGTACGAACCACAGCCTGGCTTGTCAGGCACCGACTTTATGTGCCTGTCCAGTGCCTGCTTGAAGACAGCCAGGGGTTTGATGGTAATCCCCCTTATGTATGCTGGGAGGCAGTTGAACAATCTTGGGCCCTTGACACTTATTGTGTTGTCCCTCAACGTGCTAGTGGCACCCCTGCTTTTCATTGGTGGATGTTACATCGCCTTCCAAGTCTTTTGCTTTCGTAGGGAGTGATTTTCGTGTGCAAGTTTGGTACTAATCCCTCAAGAATTTTCCACGTGTATATAACAATGCATCTCTCCTGCCTGCGTTCTAGGGAGTACAGGTTTAGAAACTTCAAGCGTTCCCAGTAATTGAGGTGGTTTATCGCAGTTATGCATGCCGTGAAGGTTCTCTGCACATTTTCAAGGTCAGCAATTTCACCTGCCTTGAAAGGTGCAGTTAGTGTGCAGCAATATTCCAGCCTAGATAGAACAAGCGATTTGTAAAGTGTCAACATGGGCTTTGCATCCCTGGTTTTGAAGGTTCTCATTATCCATCCTGTCTTTTTCTAGCAGATGCGATTGCTACGGTGTTATGGTCCTTGAAGGTGAGATCCTCTGACATGATCACTCCCAGGTCTTTGACATTAGTTTTTCGCTCTATTGTGTCGTTGGAATTAGTTTTGTACTCCGATGAGATTTTAATTTCCTCACGTTTTCCGTATCTGAGTAATTGAAATTTCTCATCATTGAACTTCATATTGTTTTCTGCAGCCCATTTAAAGATTTGGTTTATGTCTGCTTGGAGTCTTGCAGTGTCTTCAACGGTGGACACTGTCATACAGATTCGGGTGTCATCTGCAAAGGAAGATACGACAATGTGGCTTATATCCCTGTATATGTCCGATATGAGGATGAGGAACAGGATGGGAGCGAGTACTGTGCCTTGTGGAACAGAGCTTTTCACATTAGCTGCCTCAGACTTTACTCTGTTGACTACTACTCTTTGTGTTCTACTAGTTAGGAAATTATAGATCCATCTACCAACTTTTCCTGTTATTCCTTTATCATGCATTTTGTGTGCTATCACACCATGGTCACACTTATCAAAGGCTTTTGCAAAGTCTGTGTATATAACATCTGCATTCTGTTTGTCCTCTAGAGCATCCAGGACCTTGTCATAGTGGTCCAGTAGTTGGGACAGACAGGAGCGACCTGCTCTAAACCCATGCTGCCCTGGGTTGTGTAATTGATGGTTATCTAGATGAGTGGCGATCTTGCTTCTTAGAACCCTTTCAAAGATTTTTATGATATGGGACGTTAGCGCTATTGGTCTGTAGTTCTTTGCCATTGCTTTACTGCCGCCTTTGTGGAGTGGGGCTATGTCTTTTGTTTTTAGTAACTGCGGGACGACCCCAGTGTCCATGCTCCCTCTCCATAGGATGTTAAAAGCACGTGATAGGGGCTTCTTGCAGTTCTTGATGAACACTGAGTTCCATGAGTCTAGGCCTGGAGCGGAGTGCATGGGCATGTCATTTATCGCCTTTTCAAAGTCATGTGGCGTCAGGGTAACGTCAGATAGGCTTGCATCTACCAGGTTCTGTGACACACTCATAAAAAATTCATTTAGGTCTTCAACTTTTAGTCTGGTTAGCGGCTCACTAAAAACTGAGTCATACTGGGACTTTAGTAACTCACTCATTTCCTTGCTGTCATCTGTGTAAGACCCATCTCGTTTTAGTAGGGGCCCAATACTGGATGTTGTTCTCGACTTTGTTTTGGCATAAGAAAAGAAATACTTTGGGTTTCTTTCAATTTCATTTATGGCTTTTAGTTCTTCCCGCGTTTCTTGATTCCTGTAAGATTCCTTTAGTTTTAATTCGATGTTTGCTATTTCTCTGACCAGTGCCTCCCTACGTATTTCATATATATTGGCCTCTTGTAGCTGCTCTGTTATTCTTTGCCTTCGCCTGTATAGGGAGCGCCTCTCTCTTTCTAGTTTACATCTTCTCCTCCTTTTCCTCACATCTGAGTCCTGGATATGAGTAAATAGGAGTTTCCTCCTTCGTTCTGGTACAACTGAACGTGAACAAGACGCCACAGCACCAGAGGTGGAAGGCTGTGGGTCGTCTGGGTTTTCCTACTTATACCGGTATTATGGTCACTATTTTCGGTCACAACCGCCTCAAAACCTTGAAAGTCACCTTCACTGACACCCCCATCACTGTTAGAACTGTCAATGGGGAATAAAAGTGTCCCAATTCGCTGAGGAGTAAGGTGTTTCTTGCTGTGAGGCATGGTGGACAAGGTGTACTGAAATGGTGTTCCCACAATGCACCACTGGGTGCCCAATTTTTTTCCTACTGCGCACACTCGCCACACAGACCCATTCTCTCACCCCTAGGCCTAACAGCTATTTCCTGCTTAATTTGAAGCCGCTAGAATTTACGCGTACTAGTACGGCACCAACCCCTGCGCGTGAAACGTACTAGTACGGCACCAACCCCGAAAGGGTTAAGGGAAGTGACTGGCAAAATAGCTGAGAGTTTTGTTGACTGGAACAATGGAATTCACCAAAAATAGGGCACAAATTGGGTGAAATTGCGGATGCATAAATATTGCTGAGACTTCTAATTTTGCGAAAGCATAATTCCATAAGTTTTCCATCAAATTTTGTATTTTTGGTTTCATTACCTTTGGAAAAAGATTTTCTATCATTTCATAAGATAAAATATTTTTTTTTTTAATTCTTTGACCCTGAGAGCAAGTTTGAGAACAGCGGTCTCGACCCTGAAAGGGTTAAAGAAATACTGTAGTAATTTCAACAATCAGTGGTAATTTTAAAATAGCGAGATAAATTACTTGGTGAAGCTGAAATACCATGAACATAGTTCTTGTACTGTAGTTATAATTAGGTAAGAATTACAGGTAATTACCAGCCTTACAGTGGTGCATAATCATTGGCCTTACAGTCAAGCACACTCCACTTACAGTAAATTACTCTTGCTGTTCTGAGCAGTGACAAAGCCATTTGAAGACATCGTAAGCTTCTTATATTTTCTTTGGTATTTTATAAGACCAGTAAGTCTAATAAACTAATACTGTAGCTCTGATTTGCACCTGTACTGTAGAATAGTCAGCATTGTTATGAAGTGTTTATTGTGCTGTATGGGGTTTCTGGATGATGAAAAGGAAGAAATCACTAATTGAACTAACTCAAAAAAAGAAACAGTTTATTTTTACAACAGATCAAAATTTGTACCAGTACTGCAATGTATGCCATTGTTGATACTGTATCTGTTGTTGGTCCCTCTAGGAACATCCATGGAATATGGAATGCCTTCCACTGTAGGAGTGGGTGCTGGGGCTGGTGTAGGTCTTACAGGTCTTGATATTGGCCTTAAAGTCACTCCAGCCAGGGCTCCTGGTCCTGTGGTGTCACCTGTGGTTTTGTCAACCTCTGTACCTACTCCTGCCTCTATCCCTTTTGCTCATGGTACAGCTCTTGCTCCTATGGCACCACCACTGGTTGCACCTCAAAGTAGTATTTCTACTTCAATGCCAGGGATACCACCTGGGATTATTCCTGGTACATGTGTGGCATCTACTGCAGGTGTAATGCCAGGTAGTATGCTGGGTATGATGTCAGGGATTATGCCCGGCTCTATGGTAGCAAGGATGCCTGCTTTAATGACTGGACCAAGAGCAGGGGCCCAGCAAGGCATGGTGGTGACAACCTTACCTACGGCTCTACGTAAGTGTTTCTCTTCACAACCATTTTGACTTGCTGCTAACTTCATTTTCTGCATGCTTTTTTTTCTCAATTATTTTATTTTAAAAAGAAAGAAAATTCATACAGACAGTAAAATAAAATAACACAATATACAGAGTGCACATAAATGTATGTCAACACATGTTTTAGTCAGAATCATTCTCAACTGCATTTTAAGGAAAAAAAATGCTTGAAATATGAATACAGTATTTCATGTTAATGAAAGACTGACTTCATAATTTATCATTTTTTAGGTTTTATGTGCATTGTCAGAAAATGTTTTTAAAATAAAATTAAGATATTCTGTGCTGTATATGGTTTACTGGCTTGTAATTATGCATAATTATTAGTAACAAATATAGTACAAAAGTCCTTCATTTTGTAATTGATACATTGCAGACCCATGTTGCATAAAACAAGCCCGGTTCAACATGTAAAACATAAGAAATACATTCAGAGACCTGAAAATTTCACATTTTTAACGTGTGAATGTGGTAAAAAATTAGAATGGTTGGGTGAGAGTAGAACCTAATAACATAGGCCAGTAGGCCTGCTGCCACTTTGTGTTTACATAGGAAGGAAGGGGTTTAGCATTTGTTTAGCAAGAGTGACTGAGAGTGGAACCTGCATAGCATGGATCAGTAGGCCTTTATTTAGGAAAGCAATGTTTTAGCAATAGTAGTGTATGAGTGGGATGGTTTAGAAGAGTAGGACTCTGGTAATACTGGACAGTAGGCCTGCTGCAAGACTAATCTCAATATTAACCACTTAACATTGATATTTAATAAGGTTGAGGTTAATATTCAAGTATTGCTGATCTTGGCTCATAAGAGTGAGCGTTTGCTGTATTACATCGTGGCTTCCTGGTAGAAATAGGCTTGCGGCATGTAAATAAATATACATTAAGGTAAACTACATACAGCAAGGGAATCCTGTAATGAAACTAACATTGAAAAGGAAGTAAAAGCATGTATGTAGTGGTGACTCCTCTGCCTGGTTCCATCACAGCATTATCTCAGCCTCTACGTGCACCAACACAGCTTTAACAAAAGCAACGAGCAGCCATGGAAATATTTAAGTGAATTATAAGCTCTTGAAATAATATGTGGCAAAACATTGATTTAACATATCACAATTTAATGAATTTTGAATTTAATACAAAATTTATGGTCAAGCAACATCTGGTAATAATCAACAAAGTCTGATAAATCCACTTATTTGTTATTGCTATAGACACTGCTGGTATTGTTTGTTATAGACACTGCTGGTATTGTTTGTTATTATAGACACTGCTGGTATTGTTTGTTATTATAGACACTCCTGGTATTATTTGTTATTGCTATAGACACTACTGGTATTGTTCGTTATTATAGACTGCTGGTATTATTTGTTATTGCTATAGACACTACTGGTATTGTTCGTTATTATAGACTGCTGGTATTATTTGTTATTGCTATAGACACTATGTACTGGTATTGTTCGTTATTGCTACACTGCTGGTATTTTTTTGTTATAGACACTGCTGGTACTGTTTATTTTTAGACACTGCCGATATTGTTTGTTATTTTTAGACACTGCTGGCATTGTTATTATTACAGACACTGCTGGCATTGTTATTATTACAGACACTGCTGGCATTGTTATTATTACAGACACTGCTGGCATTGTTATTATTACAGACACTGCTGGCATTATTCATTATTGTTTGTTAAGCGGGGATAGAACCTCCGATCAGCGAGTCATAAAACTCCTGACCGACACGTTAGATCTGATCTCTGATCGCGGGTTCTATCCATGCCCATGGTATGGTTTATTTGAAATTGTGTCATTACGATTTCATAAGTATTGTTTGTTATTGTTACAGACACTGCTGGTATTGTTTGTTATTGTTACAGACACTGCTTGTTCTTTCTTCTTTCTTTCAACACGTCGGCCGTTTCCCACCGAAGTGGGGTGGCCCAAAAGGAAAAACGAAAGTTTCTCCTTTTACATTTAGTAATATATACAGGAGAAGGGGTTACTAGTCCCTTGCGCCCGGCATTTTAATCGCCTCTTACGACACGCATGGCTCACGGAGGAAGAATTCTGTTCCACTTCCCCATGGAGATTCCACTTCCCCATGGAGATTCCACTTCCCCATGTATTGTTTGTTATTGTTACAGACACTGCTGGCATTGTTAGTTATTGTTACAGACACTGATGGTATTGTTATTGTTACAGACACTGCTGGTATTGTTATTGTTACAGACACTTGTGGTACTGTATTGTTTACATTTTATATTCTATTACACTATGATTACACTTGTTGAAGACTTTTGCAAAGTCTGTGTATGCTGTATCTGCTTTCTGTTTGTCCTCCAGTGCATCCAAGACCATGTCATAGCAGTCCAGTAGTTGTGAGGCAGGAGTGACCTGTTCTAAACCCATGTTGTGTAAGTTGTTGGCAATCAAGCTTCATAGAATTCTTTCAAAGATTTTTATGATGTGGGCCGTTAGATCTATGGGGTCTAATTGTTTGTTATTGCTTTGCTGCTACCTTTATGGAGTGGGGCTATATCCATTGTTTTTACTGACTGATAAGATCCACTTTTCAAGACACCCTCTATATAGCATACTTAAGGCACACAAAAGGGATTTGTTGCAGTTCTTGATGAACACGGAGTTCCACGAGTCTGGGCTTGGGGCAGAGTGCATGGGCATGTTGTCATTAGCTTTTTCAGAGTCCAGTGGAGTTAGGGTTATGTCAGAAATCTGGCATACACTGACAAGGTTTTTGAGGCTCATTCATGAAAAATTCATTCGGATTATCATTCTTTAGACTGATTAATGGCTCGCTAAGCTCAGAGTCATACTGAGACTTCAGTATCTTATTTCTTTGCTGGTATCTAAGTCCTCTCTTGTTTAAACAAGGGTCAGATACTGAATGTAGTTTTTGCCTTCTCTTTGGCATTCGAAAAGAAATATTTTAGATTTCTTTCGGTTTCATTAATTTATTTTAGCTTCTGTCTCTCCTGGGTTCTGTATGAGTCATTTAACTTAAGTTCAATATTTTTTACTTCCCTAGTCAGTGCTTCCTTCTTTGCCTGTAGAAGGAGTGCCTCCCTCTTTCCAGTTTAATTTTTTTTTCCTCAGGGAAATATGCCTTAAGCATACTTCAGCTGTCTAAGAGTTTGATCCTTTCAAGGTACTGGTTTGGATTCATGTTATTTAAGATATCTTACCAGCATGTTTCATTTAGGAGATGATTTATTTGACCCCAGTTGATGTTCTTGTTGTTGAATTTGATGAAGGACCCCACCTCTATGTATACAAGTCTGAGCTTCGATTAGGTTATGATCTGAGTTGACTGCTTTTGATACTGTTATGTTTCTTACCAGGTCATCGTTATTCGTGAAAATAAGGTCGTGTGTTTTCCAGTCTTATTGGCTCCACTATCTGTTGGCTTAGGATGAATTTATTACAGAGGTTCAACAACTCATGTGTGTGTGACATTACGTCTGAGCTGCCTCCAGGGATTGTCTCTGCTCTAGCATTATTGGCTACATTCTTCCATTTTGTATGTCTTAGATTGAAATCACCAAGAAGCAAGATATTATTTTGGCTGGAGCTGAAAGATTTTCCAGACAGTAATCAATTTTCAGTAGCTGTTCCTTGACTTGTTGGGAAATTGCATCTGCAGGCTTATATACAACCACAATGACTAGGTTTGGTTCTTAATCTTTATTGCTACCAACTACATCATATGTGGTGTTTAGTACTTCTGCACAAATGAGAGAGACTGTGACATACAGGCCAACCGTCTCTTGTTGTCTGTTCTTTCTGTTGCAACTAAATAAGTTATACTCTGTTATCCACATTTTGTCAAATTAGTCTTATGTGTGGGTCTCTTAAGGCCGCAAACATTGGATTTGACTCCACAAGGAGTTCACTGATGAAAGGTGTTTTGTTGGTGGGTGGCTTAAGGCCCTGTATATTTGCAAATAAATTGAAGTCATACTGTAGTGTGCAAATTAACTGGGACAGGAGTAAATTTTGTGATTATCTTATGTCTTAGTCTCTGGCTTAATTAATGTAGTTTGAGTTCTTTTCTTTTCAGAAGAGTTTGCTACTGACTTCTGGCAACCATCCAGCTGTGGCGTTACTCTGCTACTCTCGTCAGTGCTACAACAGCTGTTGTTCTGTAAGGCTATTTCTGCAAGTGTGCTCCATGAATGAATGTGGTTTTGCCAAATTCTCCCCTTCAGTTCATGATTACTGCTGAAATTCATAATGGATGTTATACCTAAGAAGCGTGCAAGTATTGTAGCTCTTAGAAAACATGCTGATTTTGAGTATCAGACAGATTGGCAAAAAAGTTAAGCCTGGCAGAGTCAACTTTTAGTCAGATTCTGGAGAGAGCTGACGACACTGGTGATTGTGGAGCACTGTGTCGAGGAAGATGTGAAAGAAAATGCAAGACAACACCTCACGATGACAAGAAAACCAGCAAAGATATACAGATAGATTTGGCTTCAGCTGGAGTAAATGTTGATTCTTAACTGCACAATAAAGGCTCCTTGAGGTTGGCAGAACTGCCAGAAAGCCAGTAAAGAAACAATTATTGACTGCTGCTTTGAAGAAAAAACAGCTACAAATGTGAAGGACCTGAGAGTGATGTCAGAGGATCTCACTTTCAAAGATCACAACAATGTATCTACCACATCTGCTAGGAAAATGATAGGATGGATAATGAGAACCATCAAAACTAGGGATGACAACACCATGATGATTCTCTTCAAATCGATTATTCTCTCAAGGCTGGATTATTGCTGCACACAAACGGCTCCTTTCAAAGCAGGCAAAATTGCAGACCTGGATAATATAGAACTTTCATGGCATGTATAAGTATGTTAAAGCGCCTAAATTACTGGGAACGGTTGAAGTTCCTTGATTTGTACTCCCTGGAATGCATGCGAGAAAGATACATGATAATATACACTTGGAAAATCCTAATGGGACTAGTCCCAAATTTGCACACGAAAATCACTCCCTACGAAAGCAGAAGACTGGGCAGGAGATGCAACATCCCCCAACAAAAAGCAGGGGCACCACGAATACACTAAGAGACAACACAATAAGTGTCAGGGGCCCAAAACTGTTCAACTGCTTCCTAGCATACATAAGGGGGATTGCCAATAGACCCCTGGCTGTCTTCAAGAAGGTGCTACGTCGGTTTGTGTGCAGCCAATAGTAAAAGCCTGGTTGATCAGGCTCTGATCCACTGCAAGGCTTGGTCACAGACCAGGCTGTGGGGGCGTTGATCCCCGAAACCCCCTCCAGGTATACATTTTTGAAGTACAGTGGACCCCCGAGTTTCGGTCACCTCAAAACTCGAACAATTATGTAAGTATTATTGTAAGTGCTTTAGTAAGTGTATTTTTGGGGGTCTGAAATGGACTAACCTACTTTACATATATATACAGTGAACCCCCGGTGTTCGACAGCGTCGGAGCTCGGCCAAATCGGTGTTCGACGGTTTTTTTTTACAATATTTTTGACTCAGTATTAGGCGGCCACTCGGAGTTCGGCGAGTCGGCTATCCGTCCCGAACGCGTACGCGTGTGGCCGTGGCCAAGCTGGGCGCCCAGGCACTCAGTGTGTTATTGTTTACAAGCGAGCGAACACTACCCACGCACCACCCACGCATTCATACCATATACATGTATATTGTCATTATTCCAGTGTTTTTAGTGCTTGCAACTGATAAATAAGGCACCATGGGCCCCAAGAAAGCTCCTAGTGCCAAGCCTGTGGTAAGAATATGCAGAGTGAAGCATTCATGCAGGGAGGGAGGATGCAGGGAGGTAGCAGGGATGCAGGGAGTGCAGGATGCAGGGAGGTGGATGCAGGAGGTGCAGGATGCGGAGTGTAGAAGGTATCAGGAGTGTAGCAGGATGCAGGGTAGCAGGATGCAGGGAGTGCAGGATGCAGGAGGTAGCAGGGATGCAGGTGTAGCAGGATGCAGGGAGGTAGCAGGATGCAGGGAGTGTAGCAGGGATGCGGAGGTAGCAGGATGCAGGAGTGCAGGGATGCAGGGAGTGAGCAGGGATGCAGGGAGATGCGGGTGTAGAGGATGCAGGGAGTGTAGCAGATGCAGGGAGTGTAGCAGGGATGCAGGGAGTGTAGCAGATGCAGGGAGTGTAGCAGGGATGCAGGGAGTGTGTGCAGGGAGTGTAGCAGGGATGCAGGGAGTGTAGCAGGGATGCAGGGAGTGTAGCAGGGATGCAGGGAGTGTAGCAGGGATGCAGGGAGTGTAGCAGGGATGCAGGGAGTGTAGCAGGATGCAGGGAGTGTAGCAGGGATGCAGGGAGTGTAGCAGGGATGCAGGGAGTGTAGCAGGGATGCAGGGAGTGTAGCAGGGATGCAGGGAGTGTAGCAGGGATGCAGGGAGTGTAGCAGGGATGCAGGGAGTGTAGCAGGGATGCAGGGAGTGTAGCAGGGATGCAGGGAGTGTAGCAGGGATGCAGGGAGTGTAGCAGGGATGCAGGGAGTGTAGCAGGGATGCAGGGAGTGTAGCAGGGATGCAGGAGTGTAGCAGGGATGCAGGGAGTGTAGCAGGGATGCAGGGAGTGTAGCAGGATGCAGGGAGCGTAGCAGGGATGCAGGGAGGTAGCAGGATGCAGGGAGGTAGCAGGGATGCAGGGAGGTAGCAGGGATGCAGGAGGTAGCAGGGATGCAGGGAGTGTAGCAGGGATGCAGGGAGCGTAGCAGGGATGCAGGGGTAGCAGGATGCAGGGGGATGCAGAGGGAGCAGGGAGGTAGCAGGATGCGGGGGTGGGATGCAGGAGTGTAGCAGGGATGCAGGGAGCGTAGCAGGGATGCAGGGAGCGTAGCAGGGGGATGGGGTGCAGGGAGCGTAGCAGGGATGCAGGAGGTAGCAGGATGCAGGGATGCAGGGATGCAGGGAGGTGCAGGGATGCAGGGAGCGTAGCAGGGATGCAGGGAGGCGGATGGGGGGCAGGGATGCAGGGAGCGTAGCAGGGATGCAGGGAGCGTAGCAGGGATGCAGGGAGCGTAGCAGGATGCAGGGAGCGTAGCAGGATGCAGGGAGCGTAGCAGGCATGCAGGGAGCGTAGCAGGCATGCAGGGAGCGTAGCAGGCATGCAGGGAGCGTAGCAGGCATGCAGGGAGCGTAGCAGGCATGCAGGGAGCGAGCAGGCATGCAGGGGAGCGTAGCAGGCATGCAGGGAGCGTAGCAGGCATGCAGGGAGCGTAGCAGGCATGCTGGGAGCGTAGCAGGCATGCAGGGAGCGTAGCAGGCATGCAGGGAGCGTAGCAGGCATGCAGGGAGCGTAGCATTCATGCAGGGAGTGTAGCATTCAAAGAGAAAGGCCAGTAACCCCAGAAAAGAACTTGGTACCTGCAGTGTTAATGGAAGGGGATTCCCCTTCCAAACACTAGCAGGTACCACCTTCTCCCCTCCTCCCATCCTCCACACATCAACAACTCTTCAATAAATGTAAGTGACATGTTATTGTACTATTTATTTCTTAATTTTTTTATAAAATTGTGTTTAACTTAATGTCAAAAAGTCCTCAAAAATATTTTATTTTAATACTTTTGGATGGCTGGGACGGATTAATTTTATTTCCATTATTTCTTATGGGGAAAATAGAATCGGAGTTTGACCAAACCGGTGGTCGACGGGCCCTCTGTGACAAATTGCCGACGAGAACCGGGGGCTCACTGTATATATACAGTGGTACCTCGAGTTACGATGGTCCCCAAAATCGCCCTTTTATGTAAGTTTATTTTTTTAAATGCTTTTGTAAGTATATTTTTGGGGGTGTAAAAGGACTAGTCTATTTTACATTATTCCTTATGGGGATAAATTGTTTGGTAATGGCACTTGAACAGCATTCTCGAACGAAAAATATAGAACTCGAGTACCACTGTATATATATACAGTGGTACCTCGAGTTCTGATATTTTGTTCGAGATTGTTCAATCCATTACCAAACGAATTATCCCCATAAGAAATAATGTAAAATAGACTAGTCCTTTACCCCCCAAAATATACTTACAAAGCATTTAAAAATAAACTTATAAAAAAGCGTTTGGACCATCAACTCAGGTACCCTGTGTATATATATATATATATATATATATAGACAATAGTAAATGACCAAGGAAGGTGAAAATGTTCACCTGTTGGTGTGATTGTGACTATTTGAGTACTATTTCAGTACCTAATATTAGTGTTAGAACAAAGATTGGCTATGAAATCACAAGAACTATTATAAATTGTAGTTATCAGAACATAAAATTATATAAATTAAAATAAAAACTAGAAAAAAAGTATATCCGCAATACTTCTACAAGCAGCAGGACTTGATGTTGCCATCAGGTGAGCATCCAGCACCAACTTGGTGGGCTTATATCTTGGTAAGTACTGGCCCTAAATTTTTTTTTAGCCTATCCTGTTTATAAAAATGCACTCTTCATTTTAATTTTTTTTTTTTTAAATATTCGGAGCAGTACGCCAGTGAAGTAGAACTGTGTGTGGACAGTTTAAGGGTTATATCAATTATCTGTCATATCATTGTTATGTATTTTTCAAATAAACATTAGTTTTCCAGATAAATGTCTTATTTAATAACTGTCCCAATTAATATGCACACTATTGTATTGCTTGTTTGTTGGGGGATTTTTTTGGTTGGCATTAGTAGTTGTTGTTGTGGAGGGGTTAGGGGCTACTTGCTGTGATTCCAGTCCAACAAGGCTCCAAGATGGTGGAATATTTTTGTCATTTCATTCTTTTTTTTTTCCGTTTCCTGGTACGTACTAAAAAATCACTTGGCATGCAATGGTTTTAACTGCTTGCATTCAAGGATGAATGGGGATGTTGCATTTTGATAACAAAAAATTAAAATGTGATGCTCATTCTTTTCTGGAGAGGCAAGAAATAAATGAAGATAAATGTGTTGCATTTATTTTGATGAGCCTACCTTGGGAAACACTGGAGTTGAGTGTTGTAATGGGATCCAAGAGGATGATGTATTTACCATTTTGATTTATTAAGTACAAAGAAAGCCACTATCATGCCGGGGCATTTCGGGCAGACTTATCCTAGTACATAATTGCTACTTAAGTCTAGACAAGGTAAGAATAGTTAACTTTTTAATAAATCTTTATTTTATCTTAATACTAATGAAAGGTAATCAGGGTGGAGGTTTATAAGAATAATAATCTTGAAGTTGCACATAATAAACACAATATTACAATTAATGGTTCTAACAATAATATTTCATGAATTGGCAGATGTTTTAATAGACTAGAGGCCATATAATATAATATTTGGGAGAGTTGCTTCAAACCAGTTAGAAGTTGTTTTGGTTTGGTTAGTATTGAGAGATGAGATGATTTTTAAGCATATACTAAATACTAATGATGGGGCAAAATGATCACGGCTCTAAAGCTGTCACTACAAACAGGTAATTATAGTACCTGTTCTCATTAAAAAAAATGAGTAAATGCTATTAAGTGAGCCTGTGCATACAAGCTTACTCATTCATTTTATGAGTGTGTGAAGATCTTCTTGCCTTAGACAGACACATTACCCATAGCCATATATGCATGCCTTTTCTTTTTGTGACCATCAGAAACTTCTATGCATTCTTTGTTGGCATAGAGAAGATATTGGCCACAACTGTCTGTTTTATTAGGAGATGTGGGGTCGCTTGTACTACTGAGAGTAGCAACAGTGTGGCCACAGTCTGCACCATAATGAACCATCTTCAGTAAAAACACCAATAATTATTTTTCTCCAATTTTAAAAGGGGTTTGGATTCTACTCAGAACATCAAAATTTTGATGGTGTATCTAAAACCCATTTAATTTAAGCTTGCTGTGGTGTATATTGGTTGGGGATATTCTTCATGAAAGATGCTTTGATGCTGCTGGAAAGCTCATGGAGCTATTCTTTCATTGCTTTAATAAAACCTGATTAACTCTTGTTGTCCAGGTGCTGTATGATTGGGGCCTAACACTACCCTAAGAATATAATAATATAATAATGCTACATCAGGATACCTTGCTTGTGTATCAGCAGGTGCTGCACACGTACAGTAAACCCTCAATTTAACTGTCCCTCACTTAATGGACTTTGGGAATTTAAGACAAAATCTACTGGGTCTGCTGATTTGAAACTGTCCATTGGTTACAGAATTGCCTGTAACAATCACAGCAAAACAATGTCATCATTATGCACCACAATCACCACTACCAACCACCCGCTCTCTTCTATCAGTCTGTTAAATTGAGAATTTTCTCTACAGGTACTGTAATTGTATTTGTGTCAGTAGTTGATACACAGATACAGGTACTGATGAAGCTGTATTGGTCTCAGTTTGTAAACTTATTTGTTAATGATTATTTATTTGTGACTCACATGCTTTGACTAATGCTTTTTAATTCCATTTTTTATTGTGTTGAAGTGTGGCTGAGACTAATGGTTTGCCTCTGGTGTTTTGTTAATGGCTTGTGTTGCTTCAGCTGGTGCTCATGATCCTGCAGCTCTTGGTGCCAGCAGCACTTATGTTAGCCCTGTGGTTGTTGCTTCCACTGCACCACCACCTGCTGGTAAGTTCTCATCCACCCTCCTACCAAGTTGTCCTCTTAACTACTGACCCACTGTACCATTCCTAACCCACTGTATCACCATCACCTGCTAGTAAGGTCTCATCTACCCTCCTGCCAAGTATTCCTCTTAACCTACTTGTTTGCCTTAGCATAAAATAATCTTTATTCAGATAATCTTCACAGAATATTAGTGTGTTAAAAATTCCTAAAATGGTTCCAGTAAGCTCACAGTTGTTATAAGCATAAATTAATAACTATATAAAATTGATATTTTTCTGATGATATATAGTAGACTGTCTGATAACACGCAGTCTGTTAACACATTTTTGCTTTGACACTGGTGCAAAATTGTGGAATTATTTCAGTGAACATGCCATAAGAATTGGTTTACACAGTAAAATACATGTAGGGGAAAGTGTGGCACAAGCTATGTTCTTTTCCTTCCCTCTTGACAGTGAGCCTCAGGGTTAGTCCATTGTGTTATGGGCAAGGCCTGTATACAACCTCCCTCACCCAGTGCTTTGTTTGTACACGTCCAATACCATACTTGACCTCCGTTATTGAATTGATTTTTGATGTTTTCATCATCTCATCTCGGCTCTGGATAACAACCATGGCACCAGTAGGAATGAGAAGGATCATGAAACTGCAAAAAAGCATAAGCATGAAAGTCTTGGTGTTTCAAAGAACATGGAGGTACATATTAGATAAGGTTAAGAGTGGTGCACGTGTGATGGAGATGGCATGAGCCTATGGCCTAAATGAGGCATAATTTACCATGATGACGAAGAATGAGTCAAAGATGCAAACTGGAGCAATGAGTAACTCATGGTGTGACCTGAAAAGAAAGAGAAATACAGTGGTACCTTGAGTTACGAGCAGCTCCCAACTCGAACAATTATGTAAGTGTATTTTTGTTAGTGCTTTTGTAATGTATTTTTGGGGGTCTGAAACGGATTAATCTAATTTTCATTATTCCTTATGGGAACAAATTCATTCGGTATTGGCACTAGAACAGCCTTCTGAAATGAATTAAGTTCGTAACTTGAGGTACCACTGTATGTCACAACAGCTAAATAATGAGGAGAGGTTATTGAGTGAGTGGATCGAACAGTGGTACACCAAGAAAGGTGCACCACTTAGTTTCATTCTATGAAACTGTGTGTAATGAAGGAAGGCCTGAACAAGAGTGCTTGTTTAGTACAGGTTGGTTCCACAAGTTCAAATAGCACAGTTGGTTGCATAATATTAAGTTTTGTGATGAAAGTGTCTGCTGACTACATTGCTACATGGAATTTCCCTGATAAATTTCTGGAAATTATTTCTGAGTGTGGCTAAGAGCTACAGCAAGTATTTAATGCTGACAAAACAAGTCTTTATTGGAAGAAGATGCCAGCTAGAATTTATCTCAGTCAGCCCAGAGAAAAGTTCACCAGGATTCAAGGCAGCAAAGGATCGCTTCAGCTTGCTCCTTTGTGTTAATGAGTCAGGCAATTTTAAGTGTAGGCCCATGGTTATTAACCACTCCAAAACTCCCCATGCTTTGAAAAGTACTAGATAAAATATCCTTTTCCATTATTTGGAGTCAAGCCAGTTAGCATGGAATGATGGAGGAATTATTTATTGACTGGTTGAAGCATCACTTTATTCCCGAAATCATGTTTTACCAGTGCAGCAAGAATCTTGCATTCAAGGTTCTCTTCACTCTTGATAATTCCCATACTCATCAAGAAGTTTTGGTGGATGTGCATTCACATGTAAAAGTTGATATGGATCTACAGTGGACCCCCGAAAATCGGCCATAATCCGTTCCAGGAGCTAGGCCTAAAATCGAACTGGCCGATTTCTGAACCATTATTTCCCATAAGAAATAATGTAAATACAATTAATCCATTCCAGACACCCAAAAATATTCACAAATACATTTTTTAAAGATTAACTATAGTTTTTCATACACAAAACACATAATAACAACACATAATAACAACATAGTATAATAAATATTTAAAATAACATTTACAGTACTGTACTTAACTTTATTGAAGAGACTTGCTGGCATCTGGAAGATAGGGAGGAGGAGACAGAGAGGGAGCACTCATTGTTTGGAAGGGGAATTCCCCTCCAAAAGGACTTCAGGTAACAAGTCCTTCTCTCTGGGGGTACTTCCCTTCTTTGTCTTTTAACCCTTTGACTGTCGGAGGCCCCTTTCTGAAACTGTCATTCTATGTCGGGAAATATTCGAAAAAAAAAAAAATCTTACCAAAATGTTAGGATTATTTTGCTGATTGGTTTAAGCCTAAAATTTTTTTTTGCGATCAGTACTTACCGAGATATGAAGGCGTAAAGTTGGTAGAAAATGACCCACGTATGGCAACAGCAGCGAATGCCACTCACCCGGTATAATTTCATTTACTCCCATTTCAAGGTTTCTTGTATTTTCATTTTTTTTCTTTTCTAAGTAACTTATGGGGCCTGTGAGACCAAAGTATGGTGCAATGTACATATATACACTCGTTGTATGCAACACAATAACAGCACAAACATTAACATTATTATATTATTTACAAAACTTGTTTACACAAACCAACAATACAAAACATTGTTTATTACTATTCTTCTATAATATGTATACAAATGTACAGTCACTGGACACTTTCCTAGAACTCCTGAAGCTTGTGGAATTCTTTGAAACATGGGTATATGCACAGTGGAGTTTTACACTCCTCACACATAAAATGAGTGTCTCTGCATTTTTGTGGGCGTTTTGTCGTATGTTTACAGACAAAACACCTCTTCTGAGCACTTTTCTTGAGAGTAGTAGCAGGCAGTTGTAGGGGTAGTGATCACCAGGCCTCAGACGAGAGGGCATGTGTTGATAATTTCGTGGGCGCTGGTCTATTACAGGTGTTGTTCCTTGGTACTTGAATATTATTTGTCTGATGACTGACAAACAAAATTCACCATATTTGGGTTTGTTGTTGGTCTTCAACTTGTACATGTTATAAGCATTCAGCATGGAAATGTCAAGAAGATGGAAAAAGAGTTTTATGTACCACTTATAACTCTTGCGGACACAATCAGCAAACCCAATCTGCATGTCACATTTGTCCACTAAGCGCATATTGAGGTTGTAGTCCATCACAGCTGCAGGTTTTAGAATGGGTTCATTGGTCTCTATATTCTGCCTTCCACTGTCTACCATTTCGTGTCCTTGAACTGATGTCAACAATGTGACATCACGTTTGTCATTGGCAGCAAACACCTGCACTTCACCTCTACGAGTGCCAGCGTCGAACCTAGGCATATGTTTACGATTTCCACGCACTGTGCCACACACGTCTGTCATGTTCACTCGCAAGAAATCACTGAGTAAAGGGCTTGTGTACCAGTTATCAGTATATAATATATGCCCCTTACCAAGATATGGTTCCATCATTGTTCTAACCACATCACCAGAGATACCCAATAACTTTGTGGTATCTCTCAATGTATTACTGCTAGCGTACACATTTATATCCAGAACCAGACCACTTTTGCAATCACACAGTACAAATAACTTTATACCAAAGCGTTTCCTCTTGCTTGGTATATACTGCTTGAATGACAATCTGCCTTTGAACAAAATCAAAGACTCATTAATAACAAGCTTCTTGAAGGGATAAAAATACATACAGCACTTTTGTTTCAGGTACATGGACACATTCCTGATCTTATATAACCTATTGTTTCTGTCAGGCCTTGTTTTGTCTGAGAAGTGTAACATACGTAACAGTATCAAAAATCGATTCACTGGTATAATATCACTAAAACCTGGGGTTGAAATCAGGCGTTCTGTCGACCAGTATGTAGTGACAGTGTGCTTATACACATGTGGCATAAGCATTATTGTGGCAAAGAACAGGTACATCTCTGCCACAGTTGCATCCTTCCACTGGTGTAGCCGTGAATTTGGTGAAAGAAATGTGTTTGCCATTGTGTACTCATAGTATATGTTGCTTTCCCTGACAATAATGTCCATCAGGGGTTCATCAAAGAATAACTGAAAGTATTTAGTTCAGTAGCATTGTTCCCAAGTGTACACGATGGCCATATTCCACTTTGTGTTTCATCAAAGTCATGGGGATTGAAAACAAAATTGTCACCTTGCTGCCAATCCCAGATGCGGTCTGCTGGTGGATACTGGATATTGACAGGTGGTTGTGCAGGTTGTGGTTGTGCAGGTTGTGGTTGTGCAGGTTGTGGAAGTGTGGGGGTGGTTGAGGCTGGTTGTGGCTGGGCTGAGTTAGCAGCGTGGCCCGCTCGTGGTGCCACATGACTCATGCCAACACCACCACCACTACCTGCTGCCCCATGCACATTACGCATCCCCATTGTAACAATATCGCCATCTTCACTATCAATTCGTGGTGTAGGGTCAAGAGATGTACTCCGAGATTTACTCCTTTTCCTTTGAATAGCATATGGCACACTACCAGAACGCATGTAGTGTCGTACATACTGCTGCTTCACTGGAGAATATTCTCCCTCACTGTCCCCACTAGAACTGCTTTCAATAGCTTTGAAATCACTATCATCACTTACACTGCTCACATCAGAGTTCTCTACACGTTGAAATAGTTTCCTCTTTCATCATGGTACAGGTGAACGGGAATGAGACGGCCCAGACCAGAGGTGGAAGGTTGTGGGTCATCTGGGTTTTCATCACTAATTATGTTATCCTGGGCACTGCTTTCGGTCACACCCTTTTGAAAACGATAGAATTCACTTTCACTGGCACTTACATTGCTGTTAGAACTATCACTTGGGAAGAGAAGACCTCCAATTCACCGGGGAGTGAGGTACTTCTTACCGCGAGGTATGGTGAACAAGGACTACAAACATAGCGCTCCCACAATGCACCACTGAGTCCCCGATTTTTTTCATATTGCGCACACCCACCACGCAGACCCATTCTCTTACATGTAGGCCTACCAGTTTTCTCCCGCTTCATTTGAAGCCGCTAGAATTTACGCGTATTAATACGTCCGAAACATTGGCTTGTAAGACGTATATATACGACCAAAACAGTCAAAGGGTTAATGCCACTAGGACCAGCTTGACAGTCACTAGACCCCTGTTGCACAAAATAACTGTCAAGAGTGCTCTGTTTCTGGCACCTCTTTAACATGTTCCTGAAGTGCAGTATGGCTCTGTCACTGAACTTGTTGCAGAGATGGCTTATTTCAGCTTGCTAAGGGTGAAATTGTTCAACGAAACTTTGCACCTCATTCCACATTGAACAAATTTCCTTAATCTCTGAAGAAGGCACCTCCAGTCTATCTTCCTCCTCCTCATATTTTTCTACTATCTCCTTCTTCAGTTCGATGGTGTTCCTCACTTTCTTTACCACAGGGGTGCCACTAGGAAGCTTCTTTGGGCCCATGGTGACTTATTTCACAGTGACAATCACTTAACCACCAATAAACACAATAAATTTATTATGAAATGTTTGAATGAGTGCTCTGCCACCATTTGTATTGTGGGGTTCTTTTCATAGATTTGGTAATATTAACAGACGATGAGCTTGGTTTTTGGTAGCGTTTAATGAGGCGTTGGATATATGGGAGCTGAGAGCCTATGCCTCTGTCCGCTTGCTATGCCTACTCGGATGGTACTGACTACTAGGGCCGCCCGGCACTGGGGCATTCAAAAGGCAGGCCTATCATTGGCTAACACAAGTCACATGGTAATCACGTGAACAGCTATGGCGCAGCCGTTAGAAGTACGAACCGTACATGGGTAATGTTCACTCAAAGGTAAACAACGCTAGACTGGCTCACAATGCCTGCGGACAGGTCTGGCACGCGGGCAGATAATCGGGAAACGACCAATAATCGGGGAAAAATTGGGCCGAAAAAGGCGATCGAAAATCGAGCCAGCCGATAATCAGACCGGCCGATTTGCGTGGATCCACTGTACATTCAACCCTTGGTTTTCGTGTGTCTCAGTTTTCGGTGATTTTGGTTTTCGGGCACTTTTTTCGTGGAAATATTGTGTTAGTTTTCGTCGATGGTACGGAACCTGTCCAGTGCCCAGCACACATACAAAGCCCACAAGCCTGCCTCCCATGCACATTCACAGGCAGTGTAGCAGTGTTTATGGTTGAGTGAACATCATCCTGCGAGTTCATACAAAACATTTCTTAACAATTCATTGTTTTTGGCCCTTGATTATTGTGTGTGACTACTAAATAAGCTACCATGGGCCCAAAGAAAGCTCCTAGTGCCAGTTCTTTGGTAAAGAAAGTGAGGAACACCGTAGAACTGAAGAAAGAAACAATAGAAAAATATGATAGTGGCGTATGTATTGCCGAGCCCGCCAGGATATACAATAAGGCCCCATCAACCATCAGTTCCATTGTGGCGAAGAGAAAAGAAATCACTGAAGCTAATGTTGTGAAAGGGGTGAATATGATAACGAAACAGAGATCACAATCAATTGAAAATGTGGAGAAATTGTTGTTGGTGTGGATAAACGAAAAACTGCTAGTGGGTGATAGTGTTGTGCAGTCAATAATTTGTGAAAAAGCAAGGCAGTTGCATGCCAATCTTGTCAAGAAAATGCCTGGAACCATTGTTGATGTTGATGAATTTAAGGCCAGCAAAGGCTGGTTCGAAAACTTCAAGAAGCGAAGTGGCATACACAGTGTTGTAAGGCATGGTGAGGGTGCCAGTTCAGACAAACATGCAGCTGAAAAATTTGTGCATGAATTCAAAGAATATGTAGAGGCTGAAAATTTCAAACCCGAACAAGTGTTTAATTGTGACGAAACAGGCCTGTTTTGGAAGAAAATGCCAAGGAGGACCTACATCACGCAGGAGGAAAAGGCAATGCGAGGACACAAGCCTATGAAAGACAGGCTAACTCTTATGTTGTGTGGTAATGCTAGTGGGGATTTCAAAGTGAAGCCTTTACTGTGTATCACTCTGAAAATCCCAGTGTGTTCAAGAAATAGTGTTGCCAAGAGTAAATTGTGTGTGATGTGGAAGGCTAACCTAAGGCATGGGTCACGAGGAAATTTTCCTGGAATGGTTTAATCAAGTGTTTGGCCCGAGTGTGAAGAACTACCTCCTAGAAAAGAAATTGGGACTCAAGTGCCTCCTGGTAATGGACAATGCTCCTGCTCATCCTTGAGACTTGGAAGACCAATTGTCTAAGGAATTCAGTTTTGTAACAGTGAAGTTCTTGCCTCCTAACACCACTCCTCTCATCCAGCCCATGGACCAGCAGATCATTGCAAACTTCAAAAATCTGTACACCAAAGCAATGTTTCAAAGGTGCTTTGATGTGACCTCAGACACTGCATTGACCCTAAGAGAGTTCTGGAAGGATCACTTCAATATCTTCCATTGCATAGGCCTTATAGATAAAGCTTGGCAGGGAGTGACTTCCAGGACGATGAACTCTGCTTGGAGAAAGTTGGGGCCAGATTCTGTCCCAGAGAGGGATTTTGAAGGGTTTGGGGCTGACCCTGAGGAGCCTATGGAAGTTATGGAAAGTGTTGTGGCATTGGGGAATTGCATGGGGTTGAATGTGAGTGGACAGGATGTGGAAGTGTTGGTGGAGGACCACAATGAAGATCTAACCACTGAAGAGCTGCAAGAGCTTGAGCTGCAACACCATCAAAAAAGAACTCAGGAAATTGCTTCAATGAAGGAGGAAGAGAGGTGTAAGGTGCCTTCTTCAAAGATTAAGGACATTTGTGCAAAGTGGAGTGAGGTGCATTCATTTGTAGAGGAACATCACCCTGACAAAGATGTTGCAATCCGTGTCGGCAACATGTACAATGACAATCTCTTGTCCCATTTTAGGGACATTATAAAGTGATGCCAGCAACAGAGCTCTCTGGACAGATATTTAATGCCACAGGTGTGCAGTGACTCTCAAGCTGGTCCTAGTGGCAGTAAAAGACAAAGAAGGGAAGTGACCCCAGATGAGGACTTGGTACCTAGAGTCCTTATGGAGGGGGATTCCTCTTCCAAAGAATAGCCTCTCCCCTCCTCTCTGTCTTCCATCCAGCAACATCAGTCTTCAATAAAGGTAAGTATCATGTTGAATGTTCATTCTTTTGTGCATGTAACTCTATCTTTAAGGCCCCCCCAATTTTTTTTTTTTAATACTTCTGGGTGTCTGGAATGGTTTAATTGAATTTACATAATTTCTTATGGGGAAAATGGTTTTGGTTTTCGTCAATTTTGGTTTTAGTCGATCCCTCTGGAACGGATTAAACACGAAAACCAAGGGACCACTGTATATGTAAAAGTTGTGTTTTAACCACCAAATATCTTTAATACATCCATTAAATTGTGGAGTTAAGACATTTAAGTGTAACTACACATAAAAAATGATGTGAAAACTTGTTGCAGCAATGACTGCTGACTCTGAGCTTGGAGTGCCAGACTGTTGGTATAAGTTTAACATTTCAACTGCCATTAACTATGTTAGAAGTGCATGGAATGAAGTACTCCAATCAATATTAAATGTAGGCTGAAGAAAGTTATGGCTAGTGTGGTGAATACTTTCACTGGTTTTCCCAGTTGAGAACGAGGTCCTGGAAAATGTTTAACTGACAAGGAGATTGCAAGGTGATGGCTTTGATGATATGAAGGAAGATGATGTGAACGAATTGTTTTAAGATTACTTAAGACAGAAGTCTAGAGGAAATGTTGACAGAGCTGAATTAACATTACAACATTCATGTGAACAGTTTCATATTATTGATAAAGTTGTAGACTTTCATTGAAGATGACCCTGACAAATCTAGAAGCAGTGCTCTGAAGCAGGGTCTAGAGAAGCTGATGATGACTTAC
>WNWK01014619.1:0-50659 GCA_009830355.1 Cherax destructor | reverse complement strand
AAAACTCATTTTTTAGCTAAAATACTTAGATTTTCACACTTTTAAATAGAATTTCTACTGCAATTGAAATTTATGGGAAAAGTAAGCAAAATTTTATGATTTTCTTTTAGGAAGCTTACTCATACGTATATTTTATCTAAAAAATAGTTTTTCAGAAAATCCTTGAAAATGCCTGAATCGTCAAAAATGCAATAAAATAACGTTTTATAGCATTTTTTAATATTTATAAATTATTTACATATTTTTAAAAATCCCATTAAAAATCTATAAAAATCAATATTAATTTAGAATATTTCATATTATTTTCAAAAAATGTGAAACTTAAAAGCTCGAAAAATGTAAAAGTATTTATTGCATATTTCGACGTTTTAGAGCGGTTTGAGTGCTTTTCTGCAAAACTCATTTTTTAGCTAAAATACTTAGATTTTCACACTTTTAAATAGAATTTCTACTGCAATTGAAATTTATGGAAAAGTAAGCAAAATTTTATGATTTTCTTTTAGGAAGCTTACTCATAGGTATATTTTATCTAAAAAATAGTTTTTCAGAAAACCCTTTGAAAATGCCTTGAATCGTCAAAAATGCAATAAAATAACGTTTTATAGCATTTTTAATATTTATAAATTATTTACATATTTTTAAAAATCCCATTAAAAATCTATAAAATCAATATTAATTAGAATATTTCATATTATTTTCCAAAAATACATGAAACATTAAAAAGCTCAGAAAAATGTGCTAAAATCGTATTTTATTGCATATTTCGACGTTTTAGAGCGGTTTGAGTGCTTTTCTGAAAACTCATTTTTAGCTAAAATACTTAGATTTTCACACTTTTAAATAGAATTTCTACTGCAATTGAAATTTATGGAAAAGTAAGCAAAATTTTATGATTTTCTTTTAGAATATTTCATATATTTTCCAAAATACATGAAACATTAAAAGCTCAGAAAAATGTGTAAATCGTTTTATTGCATATTTCGACGTTTTAGACGGTTTGAGTGCTTTTCTGGAAAACTCATTTTTAGCTAAAATACTTAGATTTTCACACTTTTAAATAGAATTTCTACTGCAATTGAAATTTATGGAAAAGTAAGCAAAATTTATGATTTTCTTTAACGTTTAAGGGTTGAGTCTTTTCTCAAACTCATTTTAGCTAAATACTGATTTTCACACTTTAAATAGAATTTCTACTGAATTAAATTTATGGAAAAGTAAGCAATTTTACTTTAGAAGTTACTATAGATATTTATCAAATAGTTTTCAGAAAATCCTTTGAAAATGCTTAATCGTCAAAAATGCAATAAAATAACGTTTATAGCATTTTAATATTTATAATATTTATATTTTTAAAACCATTAAAACTTAAATCATATTATTAGAATATTTCATATTATTTTCAAAAATATATTAAGTAAAAATCTAATCTATTTTATTGCATATTTGACGTTTTAGGTTTGAGTCTTTCTGCAAAACTCATTTTTAGCTAAAATACTTGATTTTCACACTTTTAAATAGAATTTACTGCAATTGAAATTTATGGGAAAAGTAAGCAAAATTTTATGATTTTCTTTTAGAGCTTACTCATAGGTATATTTTATCTAAAAATAGTTTTTCAGAAAATCTTTGAAAATGCCTTGAATGTCAAAAAATGCAATAAAATAACGTTTTATAGCATTTTTAATATTTATAATTATTTACATATTTTTAAAATCCCATTAAAAATCTATAAAATCAATATTAATTTAGAATATTTCATATTATTTTCCAAAATACATGAAACATTAAAAGCTCAGAAAATGTGCTAAAATCGTATTTTATTGCATATTTCGACGTTTTAGAGCGGTTTGAGTGCTTTTCTGGCAAAACTCATTTTTTAGCTAAAATACTTAGATTTTCACACTTTTAAATAGAATTTCTACTGCAATTGAAATTTATGGGAAAAGTAAGCAAAATTTTATGATTTTCTTTTAGGAAGCTTACTCATAGGTATATTTTATCTAAAAAATAGTTTTTCAGAAAATCCTTTGAAAATGCCTTGAATCGTCAAAAAATGCAATAAAATAATTTTTTATAGCATTTTTAATATTTATAAATTATTTACATATTTTTAAAAAATCCCATTAAAAATCTATAAAAATCAATATTAATTTAGAATATTTCATATTATTTTCCAAAAATACATGAAACATTAAAAAGCTCAGAAAAATGTGCTAAAATCGTATTTTATTGCATATTTCGACGTTTTAGAGCGGTTTGAGTCTTTTCTGCAAAACTCATTTTTAGCTAAAATACCTTAGATTTTCACACTTTTAAATAGAATTTCCACTGCAATTGAAATTTATGGGAAAAGTAAGCAAAATTTTATGATTTTCTTTTAGGAAGCTTACTCATAGGTATATTTTATCTTAAAAAATAGTTTTTCAGAAAATCTTTGAAAATGCCTTGAATAGTCAAAAAATGCAATAAAATAACGTTTTATAGCATTTTTAATATTTATAATTATTTACATATTTTTAAAAATCCCATAAAAATCTAAAAATCAATATTTTATAGAATATTTCATATTATTTTCGAAAATGATGCTAAAATGTATTTTATTGCATATTTCGACGTTTTAGAGCGGTATGAGTACTTTTCTGCCAAAACTCATTTTTTAGCTAAAATACTTAGATTTTCACACTTTTAAATAGAATTTCTACTGCAATTGAAATTTATAGGAAAAGTAAGCAAAATTTAATGATTTTCTTTTAGGAAGCTTACTTATATGTGTATTTTATCTAAAAAAATAGTTTTCAGAAAATCCATGAAAATGCCTAATCGTCAAAAATGCAATAAAATCAAGTTTTATAGCATTTTAATATTTAAATTATTTACATATTTTTAAAAATCCCATTAAAAATCTATAAAAATCAATATTAATTTAGAATATTTCAATTATTTTCCAAAATACATGAAACATTAAAAGCTCAAAAAATGTGCTAAAATCGTATTTTATTGCATATTTCGACGTTTTAGAGCGGTTTGAGTGCTTTTCTTGCAAAACTCATTTTTAGCTAAAATACTTATTTTCACACTTTTAAATAGAATTTCTACTGCAATTGAAATTTATGGGAAAAGTAAGCAAAATTTTATGATTTTCTTTAGGAAGCTTACTCATAGGTATATTTTATCTAAAAAATAGTTTTCAGAAAATCCTTTGAAAATGCCTTGAATGTCAAAAATGCAATAAAATAACGTTTTATACATTTTTAATATTTATAAATTATTTACATATTTTTAAAAAATCCCATTAAAAATCTATAAAAATCAATATTAATTTAGAATATTTCATATTATGTTCAGAAAAATGTGGTAAAATCGTATTTTATTGCATATTTCGACGTTTTAGAGCGGTTGAGTGCTTTTCTGCAAAACTCATTTTTAGCTAAAATACTTAGATTTTCACACTTTTAAATAGAATTTCTACTGCAATTGAAATTTATGGGAAAAGTAAGCAAAATTTTATAATTTTCAATTCGGAAGCTTACTCATATGTATATTTTATCTAAAAAAATAGTTTTTCAGAAAATCTTTGAAAATGCCTTGAATCGTCAAAAAATGCAATAAAATCAAGTTTTATAGCATTTTTTAATATTTATAAATTATTTACATATTTTTAAAAAATCCCATTAAAAATCTATAAAAATCAATATTAATTTAGAATATTTCATATTATTTTCCAAAAAAACATGAAACATTAAAAAGCTCAGAAAAATGTGATAAAATCGTGTTTTATTGCATATTTCGACGTTTTAGAGCGGTTTGAGTGCTTTTCTTGCAAAACTCATTTTTTAGCTAAAATACTTAGATTTTCACACTTTTAAATAGAATTTCTACTGCAATTGAAATTTATGGGAAAAGTAAGCAAAATTTTATGATTTTCTTTTAGGAAGCTTACTCATAGGTATATTTTATCTAAAAAAATAGTTTTTCAGAAAATCCTTTGAAAATGCCTTGAATCTTCAAAAAATGAAATAAAATAACATTTTATAGCATTTTTTAATATATGTAAATTATTTACATATTTTTAAAAAATCCCTTTAAAAATCTATATAAATCAATATTAATTTAGAATATTTTATATTATTTTCAAAACTACATGAAACATTAAAAAGCTCAGAAAAATGTGCTAAAATCGTATTTTATTGCATATTTAAACGTTTTAGAGCGGTTTGAGTGCTTTTCTGGCAAAACTCATTTTTTAGCTAAAATACTTAGATTTTCACACTTTTAAATAGAATTTCTACTGCAATTGAAATTTATGGGAAAAGTAAGCAAAATTTTATGATTTTCTTATAGGAAGCTTACTTATATGTGTATTTTATCTAAAAAAATAGTTTTTCAGAAAATCCATGAAAATGCCCTAAATCGTCAAAAAATGCAATAAAATCAAGTTTTATAGCATATTTTAATATTTACAAATTATTTACATATTTTTAAAAAATCCCATTAAAAATCTATAAAAATCAATATTAATTTAGAATATTTCATATTATTTTCCAAAAATACATGAAACATTAAAAAGCTCAGAAAAATGTGCTAAAATCGTATTTTATTGCATATTTCGACGTTTTAGTGCGGTTTGAGTGCTTTTCTGGCAAAACTCATTTTTAAGCTAAAATACTTAGATTTTCACACTTTTAAATAGAATTTCTACTGAAATTGAAATTTATGGGAAAAGTAAGCAAAATTTTATGATTTTCTTTTAGGAAGCTTACTCATAGGTATATTTTATCTAAAAAAATAGTTTTTCAGAAAGTCCTTTGAAAATGCCTTGAATCGTCAAAAAGGAATCATTTCAAATTAATTTTTATGCATTGATTAAGAGTTACCTTACTAACTTTTTCTTTAAAAATCATTAAATAAAAAAAAATTTAATTTTTAATTAATATTTAAAATTAAATCTAATCTATAAATAAACTATTAACAAATTTAAATAATTTTATATATTTTTTAATATTTAAAATTATTTACTATTTTAAAATCATTAAAAATCTATAAAATCAATATTAATTTAGAAAATTTCATATTATTTTAAATAATGAAATTAAAAAGTAGAAATGTGTAAATAGTATTTTATTGCATTTTCGAATTTAAGCGTTTAGTGCTTTTGCAAACTCTTTTTAACTAAAATACTTAGATTTTCACACATTTTAAATAGAATTTCATGCAATTGAAATTTTATGGAAAATTACAAAATTTTATGATTTTCTTTAGGAAGCTTACTCATATGTATATTTTATCTAAAAAATAGTTTTTCAGAAAACTTTGAAAATGCTCTTAAATCGTCAAAAATGCAATAAAATCAAGTTTTATAGCATTTTAATATTTTAAATTATTTACATATTTTTTAAAAATCCATTAAAAATCATTAAAAATCAATATTTTTATAGAATATTTCATATTATTTTCGAAAATATGCTAAAATCGTGTTTTATTGCATATTTCGACGTTTTAGACGGTATGAGTACTTTTTGCCAAAACTCATTTTTTAGCTAAAATACCTTGATTTTCACACTTTTAAATAGAATTTCCACTGCAATTGAAATTTATGGGAAAAGTAAGCAAAATTTAGATTTTCTTTTAGGAAGCTTACTCATAGGTATATTTTATCTAAAAAATAATTTTTCAGAAAATCCTTTGAAAATCCTTTGAATCGTCAAAAATGCAATAAAATCAAGTTTTATAGCATTTTTTAATATTTAATAATTATTTACATATTTTTAAAAAATCCCAATAAAAATCATTAAAAATCAATATTTTTATGGAATATTTTATTATTTTCGAAAAATGTGCTAAAATCGTATTTTATTGCATATTTCGACGTTTAGAGCGGTATGAGTACTTTTCTGCCAAAACTCATTTTTAGCTAAAATACCTTGATTTTCACACTTTAAATAGAATTTCCACTGCAATTGAAATTTATGGGAAAAGTAAGGAAAATTTTATGATTTTCTTTTAGGAAGCTTACTCATAGGTATATTTTATCTAAAAATAGTTTTTCAGAAAATCTTTGAAAATGCCTTGAATGTCAAAAATGCAATAAAATAAGTTTTATAGCATTTTTAATATTTATAATTATTTACATATTTTTAAAAATCCCATAAAAATCTAAAAATCAATATTTTTATGAATATTTCATATTATTTTCAAAAAAAAAAAAAAAAAAAAAAAAAAAAAAAAAAAAAAAAAAAAAAAAAAAAAAAAAAAAAAAAAAAAAAAAAAAAAAAAAAAAAAAAAAAAAAAAAAAAAAAAAAAAAAAAAAAAAAAAAAAAAAAAAAAAAAAAAAAAAAAAAAAAAAAAAAAAAAAAAAAAAAAAAAAAAAAAAAAAAAAAAAAAAAAAAAAAAAAAAAAAAAAAAAAAAAAAAAAAAAAAAAAAAAAAAAAAAAAAAAAAAAAAAAAAAAAAAAAAAAAAAAAAAAAAAAAAAAAAAAAAAAAAAAAAAAAAAAAAAAAAAAAAAAAAAAAAAAAAAAAAAAAAAAAAAAAAAAAAAAAAAAAAAAAAAAAAAAAAAAAAAAAAAAAAAAAAAAAAAAAAAAAAAAAAAAAAAAAAAAAAAAAAAAAAAAAAAAAAAAAAAAAAAAAAAAAAAAAAAAAAAAAAAAAAAAAAAAAAAAAAAAAAAAAAAAAAAAAAAAAAAAAAAAAAAAAAAAAAAAAAAAAAAAAAAAAAAAAAAAAAAAAAAAAAAAAAAAAAAAAAAAAAAAAAAAAAAAAAAAAAAAAAAAAAAAAAAAAAAAAAAAAAAAAAAAAAAAAAAAAAAAAAAAAAAAAAAAAAAAAAAAAAAAAAAAAAAAAAAAAAAAAAAAAAAAAAAAAAAAAAAAAAAAAAAAAATATGCTAAAATCGTTTTATATATTTCAGTTTTAACGTTGAGACTTTTAAAAATCATTTTTAGTAAAATACCTTGATTTTCACATTTTAAATAAATTTCATGAATTAAATTTATGGAAAATAGAAATTTTAGATTGAGGCGGGGCCAGGAGCTGAGTCTCGACCCTGCAACCACAATTAGGTGAGTACAATTAGTGAGCACACACACACACACACCACACACACACACACACACACACACACAATAAAGAAAAACCCAGAAGGGTGTGTATATATATGTTTGTACATGCATGTGTAGTGTGACCTAAATGTAAGTAGACGTAGAAAGATATATATGAAATCTTGCATGTTTATGAGACAAAAAAAGACACCAGCAATCCTACCACTGAAAACAATTATAGATTTTTGTTTACACTACTTGGCAGGATGGTAGTCCCTCCCCTGGGTGGCTGTTCAACCAACCTACTATATACCTACTATATGTATATATATATAAATATATATAATTCTTCATTTACCCTAAACCTGAAAGAATAATTTGGGAACAATGGCCTATTGTTCCAGTTTTGATATTTTATTTTCTATTACTAAAAAAAAGGTTACTGGTTTATAATGGCAATGATTGTAATGATGATGATAAAGAATAATAATAATAATAATAATAATAATAATAATAATAATAATAATAATAATAATAATAATAATAATAAAAATTTGAGATTATTAATAATGACTTTAATACTATTTAATAATAACAATAATAATGACAATAATAATAATAATAATAATAATAATAATAATAATAATAATAATAATAATAATAATAATAATAATAATAATAATAATGAATAATATTACTATTACTTATTTCCCCATTGACGTTATAAAGGACACAATGCCCCCAATGACATATTTGGTGAAAGTTTTTGCCTCCAGGAGCTTTTTTTCGCCGTAACGGCTTAATAAAGCCCTGGAGAGCGAAACGTTGCCACAAAAAAATGTCACATTAGTTGCATTTGTGTCCTTTTACTTAACATATTGTCGGTAATTCTACCAATATTATTGCATACTACCACTACCACTACTACTACTACTACTACTACTAATACTACTACTACTACTACTAATAATAATAATAATAATAATAATAATAATAAAAATTTAATAATATATAATAATAATGAGGCATTTAGTAGAATGAAAGTTGGTAAAGCAGCTGGGATTGATGGGATAAAGAAAAAGAAATGTTAAAGTGCAGGTGGGATATATTTTTAGAGTGGTTAGTGTTTTTTTTTAATAAATGTATGGAAGAGGGTAAAGCACCTAGGGGCTGGCAAAGGCATGCATAGTTCCTTTGTATAAAGGCAAAGGGGGCTAAAGAGAGTGTAAAAGCAAAAATAAGTCTGTTGAGTATACCTGGTAAAGTGTATGGTAGTTATTAATGAAAGAATTGGGAGTAAGACGGAGAGCAGGATAGCAGATGAACAAGGAGGCTTTTAGGGGAAAGGGGGGGGGTGTGTAGGGCCAAGTGTTTGCAGTGAAACATATAGGTAACCCCCTATTTAGATAAGGAAAATTTTTGGGGGCATTTATGGATTTGAAAAGGCAGATATTGCAAATGTATGGAATAAGAGGTAGGTTTTTGAAAGCGGTGAAAAATTTTTATGAGGATAGTGAGGCTCAGGTTAGAGTATGAGGAGAGAGGGGGATTATTTCAGTAAAAGTAGGCATTAGACAAGGATGTTTGATGTCACCGTGGTTGTTCAATAATTTATAGATGGAGTTGTAAGAGAAGTGAATGTCGGGTGTTGGCAAGAGGTGTGGGGTTAAAAGATAAAGAATCTAACACAAAGTGGGAGTTTTCACAAAAGGTTTTATGATGATGACACTGTGCTTTGGGGATTCTGAAGAGAAGTTGGGAGGTTGGTGGATGAGTTTGGTAAAAGAAGGAAATTAAAAGTGAATATAGGGGAAAGAGTAAGGTGATGAAGATAACACAAAAATTAGATAACGGAAGATTGGATATCAGATTAGAGGGAGAGAGTATGGAGGAGGTGAATGTGTTCAGATATTTGGGAGTGGATGTGTCAGCAGATGGGTCTATGAAGGATGAGGTGAATCATAGAATTAACGAGGGGAAAAAGGTGAGTGGTGCACCGAGGAGTCTGTGGAGACAGAGAACTTTATCCATGAAAGCAAAGAGGGAATGTATGAGAGCATAGTTATACCAACACTCTTGTATGGGTGTGAGACATGGGTTGTGAATGTTGCAACAAGGAGAAGGCTGGAGGCAGTGGAGATGTCATGTCTGAGGGCAATGTGTGGTGTGAATATAATGCAGAGGTGTGGGATTACTAAAACTATTATCCAGAGAGCTGAGGAGGGGGTATTGAGATGGTTTGGACATATAGAGAGAATGGAACAAAATAGAATGACTTCGAGAGTGTATAAATCTGTAGTGGAGGGAAGGCGGGGTAGGGGTCGGCCTAGAAAACGTTGGAGGGAGGGGGTAAAGGAGGTTTTGTGTGCTAGGGGCTTGACTTCAAGCAAGCGTGCGGGAGCGTGTTAGATAGGAGCGAATGGAGACAAATGGTTTTTAGGACCTGACGTGCTGTTGGAGTGTAAGCAAGGTAACATTTATGAAGGGTTTCAGGGAAACCGGCAGGCCGGACTTGAGTCCTGGAGGTCTGAAGTAGCTGTAGTGTAAGCACGCCTCTGGCAAGACAGTGATGGAGTGAATGATGATGATGAAAGTTTTTCTTTGTCAGGCCACCCTGCCTTGGTGGGAAACGGCCTATGTGTTAATAAAATAATAATAATAATAATAATAATAATAATAATAATAATAATAATAATAATAATAATAATAATAATAATAATAATAGGGGGGTCAATAAAGTATATGCTCTCGGCATTTCCCCAAAAAATCTTTTCAAGAACAGGGTTTGCAAAAATTTAATTAGTTAAACATTATGTAGTGTCGTGCTCCAAGCTCCAGCTCCTGGGACAACTGGCAGTAATTAAACTTTAGGTGGAATTAATTTAACTGTTTGGAACTGGATCCTCTTAAGTTCTGAAGTCTGTCAGGGACTTCATTTATTGACCTATTTTATGTCTTCCCTTGATTGTTCAGTTAAATATAAACAGTATATCAACATTATGGATTGAACACTGTTTATATTACTCATATAAACTCTTACAGTGACATATTTATCATATATACTCTTGCAGTGTATATATTTCTCATATAAACTCTTAGTGTATATATTTCTCATATAAACTCTTAGTGTATATATTTCTCATATAAACTCTTAGTGTATATATTTCTCATATAAACTCTTAGTGTATATATTTATCATATAAGCTCTTAGTGTATATATTTCATATAAACTCTTAGTGTATATATTAACCTTATCAACTCTTACAGTGTATATGTAAATCATATAAGAGTTTACCTCTTACTCTTACATTTAATTATAGCTGACACTGCCAATTAACTTTCGTCAACACTTTGCAAGAGTCAGTTTTGTAAGTGTTAAGTAAGTGGCAGATGCTGTCTTCCTCCTCCACTCAACCTGGAGTTTACCTGGAGGGTAAACTACTGAAGTTTACCTGGAGGGTAAACTCCTGGAGTTTACCTGGAGGGTAAACTCCTGGTGCCAATATCGGAATTTTTCACTAAAATACGATACCGCTGTGTTGCAAATTTATGGTTAAGCTAAATTACCTGGGGAATTATTCTTCTGCTCTTAGAGGTCTAGAACTTTAATAGAAGAGGCTGGTGAGGAAGTTATGACAAATAGAACTGGGTCGTGTGGAGTGATAGATGGTGAGTAAGACACATGCACAACACCTGTCATCAAGGAAGCTAGTCAGGTGTTGCACATGTGTCTTATTCCTCACATCTGGCTGTGAGGAATGTTTATAACCTGGAGGTAGCAGCAGCAGCAGCGACGGCTCTGCCTCAGGACGCTACCTGCTGCTTCTCATTCTTTCTGGTAAACCCACCATCACACCTCACGCTGTGATATTAAAGTACTAAGAGCATGAGCTGACACGTCAGCGGAAGATGTCAGTCAAATCACGTCAAGTTCCAAGCGCTTTCGTTATTTCTCACAGTATAAAGCTGGGAAATTATTTGGGAAGAATTTAAACTATGTGTGACAGGTCCTTGACACTACCACCCGCATCACAATGGGACGGGTGTAATGTGAGGTGCTATCTCAGCCTTATAAGCCTTCTACTGTTCCATTAATTTTACAGGTCCTTAATAATGTGAGAAATCACGAAAGCGATTGGATTTTCACTATTTTTTTCACAGTGTATGTTTTGCATATTGTGACATCACCTGTTTACTGTGATCTTGTTGCGTCAGGTTATCCATGTGTGCATTCTCCAAGGTCTTTCGTATATCCATAGGCTCTTTTGCGCTACCGTCCACGGGATGGGTATGGAGTGTACAATAAACTAGCAGCTTCAGCGGGAAAACAAACAATAAATGCAGAGCAGTAATGTACATAGGCTGATATATAAAAAAAAAATCATTAACTGAGATTTTACATTAATCTCTATTTTAGGAATACAAAAATCCTTGACTGCTAGTGTTCAGGTGACACGTGAGCCTATACTGACCCCAATCGCGCAGTCGACAGGATTCAAACCTAACAAACCAACCGTAGTAGGCAATAATGAAGAGTCTAGGAGGAGCGTCGATAGAAATTTTACCTATTACTCCTGACAGACAAAACACCACCAGCTGAATTATTAATGTAGCGTGAGGGCCTAATGGCTCCACAGATGGCATAATGTGAGTCCGTTCACTGTGCAGTAATTGAAGTTATAACTCAATTAAGGACTGCCTCAGCTGGAATAATGAATAGGCTGTGCCGTGGGAGGCAGCGTGGTACGCAGGCGCGCACGGCACTCCACCAGTCTAACTTCAAATACGCCATTAACGTGGGTCTTCAAAACACGCCATTAACCTAAGTCTTCAAATGCGCCATTAACGTAAGTGTTCCTTCAGATTTCTAAAGACAGCCTTTTTATCAACAGCAGCAGCAGCAGCAGCAGCAGCAGCAGCAGCAGCAAGGCAGCAGCAGCAGCAGCAGCAGCAGCAGCAGCAACAACAGCAGCAGCAGCAGCAGCAGCAGCAACAACAGCAGCAGCAGCAGCAACAGCAGCAGCAGCAGCAGCAGCAGCAGCAGCAGCAGCAGCAGCAGCAGCAACAACAACAAGCTTCTCACCGTTACCAGCAGAAACAACAACAAGCTTCCCACCGTTACCAGCATCAACAACAACAAGCTTCTCACTGTTACCAGCAGCAACAACAACAAGCTTCTCACCGTTACCAGCAGCAACAACAACAAGCTTCCCACCGTTACCAGCAGCAGCAACAACAAGCTTCACCGTTACCAGCAGCAACAACAACAAGCTTCTCACCGTTACCAGCAGCAACAACAACAAGCTTCCCACCGTTACCAGCAGCAACAACAACAAGCTTCTCACCGTTACCAGCAGCAACAACAACAAGCTTCTCACCGTTACCAGCAGCAACAACAACAAGCTTCCCACCGTTACCAGCAACAACAACAAGCTTCTCACCGTTACCAGCAGCAACAACAACAAGCTTCCCACCGTTACCAGCAGCAACAACAACAAGCTTCTCACCGTTACCAGCAGCAACAACAACAAGCTTCTCACCGTTACCAGCAGCAACAACAACAAGCTTCTCACCGTTACCAGCAGCAACAACAACAAGCTTCTCACCGTTACCAGCAACAACAACAACAAGCTCTCACTGTTACCAGCAGCAACAACAACAAAGCTTCTCACCGTTACCAGCAGCAACAACAACAAGCTTCCACCGTTACAAGCAGCAACAACAACAAGCTTCTCACCGTTACCAGCAGCAGCAACAACAACTTCACCGTTACCAGCAGCAACAACAAGCTTCCACGTTACCAGCAGCAACAACAACAAGCTTCCACCGTTACCAGCAGCAAACAACAAGCTTCCACCGTTACCAGCAGCAGCAACAACAAGCTTCCACCGTTACCAGCAGCAACAACAAAACTCTCACCGTTACCAGCAGCACAACACTCCACGTTAACCAGCAAACTTCTCACGTTCAGCCAACACAACAAACTTCACCGTTACCAGCAGCAACAAAACACTTACCGTTCCAGCGCAACAACAAGCTTCCACCGTTACCAGCGCAACAACAACAAACTCACCGTTACCAGCGCACAACAACAACTCCACGTTACCAGCAGCAACAACAACAAGCTTCACCGTTACCAGCAGCAAAACAAGCTTTCACCGTTACCAGCAGCAACAAAAGCTTCTCACCGTTCAGCAGAACAACAACAAGCTCACCGTTCCAGCAGCAACAACAAGCTCACCGTTACCAGCAGCAACAACAACAGCTTCCACCGTTACCAGCAGCACAACACAAGCTCCCACCGTTACCAGCAGCACCAACAAGCTTCTACCGTTACCAGCAGACAACAACAAGCTTCCACCGTTACCAGCACACAACAACGCTTCCACCGTTACCAGCAGCACAACAACAACTTCCACCGTTACCAGCAGCAACAACAACTTCCACCGTTACAGCACAACAACAAACTCCACCGTTACCAGAGCACAACACAACTCACCGTTACCAGCAGCAACACAAGTTCCCGTTACCAGCAGCACAACAACAAGCTTCACCGTTACCAGCAGCAACAACAAACTTCACCGTTACCAGCAGCAACAACAAGCTTCCCCGTTACCAGCAGCACAACAACAACTTCCACCGTTACCAGCAGCAACAACAACAAGCTTCTCACCGTTACAGCAGCCAACAACAACTTCCACCGTTACCAGCAGCAACAACAACAACTTCCACCGTTACCAGCAGCAACAACAACTTCCCGTTACCAGAGCAACAACAACAAGCTTCCCACGTTACCAGCAGCACAACAACAACTTCCACCGTTACCAGCGCACAACAACAACCCCCGTTACCAGCAGCACAACAACAAACTTCCACCACCAGCAGCACAACAACAACTTCCACCGTTACCAGCAGCAACAACAACAACTTCCCCGTTACCAGCAGCAACAACCAACTTCCCCCGTTACCAGCAGCAACAACAACAACTTCCCACCGTTACCAGCAGCAACAACAACAACTTCCACCGTTACCAGCAGCAACAACAACGCTTCTCACCGTTACCAGCAGCAACAACAACAACTTCCACCGTTACCAGCAGCAACAACAACTTCCACCGTTACCAGCAGCAACAACAGCAATTCCACCGTTACCAGCAACAACAACAAGCTTCCACCGTTACCAGCAGCAACAACAAGCTTCCACCGTTACCAGCAGCAACAACAACAACTTCCACCGTTACCAGCAGCAACAACAACAAGCTTCACCGTTACCAGCAGCAACAACAAAGCTTCCACCGTTACCAGCAGCAACAACAACAAGCTCCCGTTACCAGCAGCAACCAACAAGCTTCTCACCGTTACCAGCAGCAACAACAACAAGCTTCCCGTTACCAGCAGCAACAACAACAGCTTCCACCGTTACCAGCGCAACAACAACAACTTCACCGTTACCAGCAGCAACAACAACAAGCTTCCACCGTTACCAGCAGCACAACAAACCCACGTTACCAGCAGCAACAACAACAACTTCCCACCGTTACCAGCAGCAACAACAACAGCTTCCACCGTTACCAGCAGCAACAACAACAAGCTTCCACCGTTACCAGCACAACAACAACAACTTCCACCGTTACCAGCACAACAACAACAAGCTTCCCACCGTTACCAGCAGCAACAAAACAACTTCCACCGTTACCAGCAGCAACAACAACAAGCTTCCCACCGTTACCAGCAGCAACAACAACAACTTCTCACCGTTACCAGCAGCAACAACAACAAGCTTCCACGTTACCAGCAGCAGCAACAACACGCTTTCACCGTTACCAGCAGCAGCAACAACAAGCTTCTCACCGTTACCAGCAGCAACAACAACAAGCTTCTCACCGTTACCAGCAGCAGCAACAACAAGCTTCTCACCGTTACCAGCAGCAACAACAACAAGCTTCCCACCGTTACCAGCAGCAACAACAACAAGCTTCACCGTTACCAGCAGCAACAACAACAAGCTTCTCACCGTTACCAGCAGCAGCAACAACAAGCTTCCCACCGTTACCAGCAGAAACAACAAGCTTCCAACCGTTACCAGCAGCAGCAACAACAAGCTTCTCACCGTTACCAGCAGCAGCAACAACAAGCTTCTCAATGTTACCAGCAGCAACAACAACAAGCTTCTCACCGTTACCAGCAGCAACAACAACAAGCTTCTCACCGTTACCAGCAGCAACAACAAGCTTCTCACCGTTACCAGCAGCAGCAACAACAAGCTTCTCACCGTTACCAGCAGCATCAACAACAAGCTTCTCACTGTTACCAGCAGCAACAACAACAAGCTTCTCACCGTTACCAGCAGCAACAACAACAAGCTTCTCACCGTTACCAGCAGCAGCAACAACAAGCTTCCCACCGTTACCAGCAGCAACATAAGGAAGATCAGCATCAGCAGCAACAGTATCAGCAGCATCAACAGTAACAGCAGAATCAACAGTATCAGCAGCATCAACAGTAACAGCAGAATCAACAGTAACAGCAGCATCAACAGTAACAACAGAATCAACAGTAGCAGCAGCATCAGCACCAATAACAACAACAACAGCAACAACAACAGTAACAACAAAAATAGCCAGCCGTCTGATTTTCTTGTACTGATTAGTGGATGTGAAGTGGATGTGAAGTGGATGTCTGAATAATTGAATATCTCTATAGATAATTATATATTTTTTTGTAAATAATTCGTTATCTCTATAAATAATTGGATATCTCTATCTACAATTTTGTATCTGTAATTGGATTTTGTAAATATCATCCGACTTACCACCCGACTTACGACCGAGATTGGTTCCGACCAACCGGTCGTAAGTCAAAACGGACGCAAGTCGAACCTTAGAAAATTGCCGACACACTGGGTAGGCCATAATGACAAACCTTTGCTATATAAAGTACCTACATAGTATCATATGTTACATAGTATCGCATGATGCTGCTGATAAGGCAGGGTAACTGATGCTGCCTGAGTGTCAACTGTCGTACGACGGTACACATCGGCCCACCCAGCCCTGCTGCCATACGTGCGGTCGTAAGTACGAGTGGTCGTATGTCGAGCAGGTCGTAAGTCGGATGGTACTGATATAACTTTTGTAAATGATTCTAAAAGAACTGTTTGCATAAATATCCTCTACCACAATAAATCGATTTTGATTTATCAATACCAATTCGAGGACATAATGGGAAGACAATAAAACTTTACACAAAAGACGAGGTAATCAGTCCCTCAGCCGTGGAGTTACGAGCACCGGCGTCAGGTGAGGCATTGTCACTGGTAGGCGGGATACCCCAGAGGGAGTAGGTCATACCTGAGGGAGGGACCAGGAGTAAGCAAGAAGGTTGTGGAGATGTCCTCTGAACCAAGCTTCATGCCTGTGCTTCAGATTCTTCAAGACTACGGTGCTCTTCACCAGTTCCAAGGCTGAGGGACTGATTACTTTGTCTTTGTATGTAGTTCTACTGTCTTCTATGTCCTCGAATTTGTATTGATAAAGCCACTGGAGGGCGAAACATCTACAATAAAGATACCCAGATGTAGCACATGTGTCTAATTCTCTATCTTCAGTTATTACCATATGGTTTTACAAGGTAAGGGTTCATAACTTTATTTATTGGTTAAGAGCTGTTACCTACATCAGCTCATTAAAGCCTTTTTATTGTTATGAAACATACATATAGTGAACAGGATGAAATTGGAACCATCTGTGGGCCAACAATTTCGTTTGGTCAACTGACTTTATTTCGTTGATGTTATTATTCTGTCTGTCTGTCTCTTTTTCCTACCCCAGCAGTAATGAACTTTAACAGCAGCATCGTGATGATAGAGGTGCTGGGGTAATTAGCAAAAGTCTCCTCTCAAAAGGCAGAGTTAATGAGCGAGCAGGTGGTTCGTCTCTAACGAGGTCGTTAGCGACGTAGCAGACATCAGCAGGTGGTTCCTTTCTAACAGGGTCGTTGCTGCTGCAACAGATGGTAACAGGTGGTTACTTTCTAACAGAGTCGTTAGCGCTGCGACAGAGGCTAGCAGGTGGCACCTTTCTAATAAGGTCGTGAGTTCTTTCTCTATGAGACTCTGTTCTTGCTTTCTCTTCCTCCCAGTGTTCTTGCTTTCTCTTCCTCCTAGTGTTCTTGCTTTCTCTCCCTCCCAGTGTTCTTGCTTTCTTTTCCTCCCAGTTCTCTTACTTTCTCTTCCTCCCAGTTCTCTTACTTTCTCTTCCTCCCAGTACTCTTACTTTCTCTTCCTCTTAGTACTCTTACTTTCTCTTTCTCACAGTACTCTTACTTTATCTTCCTCCCAGTACTCTTACTTTCTTTTCCTCCCAGTATTCTTACTTTATCTTCCTCCCAGTATTCTTACTTTCTCTTCCAGTACTCTTACTTTCTCTTCCTCCCAGGACTCTTACTTTCTCTTCCTCCCAGTACTCTTACTTTCTCTTCCTTCCAGTATTCTTACTTTCTCTCCCAGTACTCTTACTTTCTCTTCCTCTTAGTACTCTTACTTTCTCTTCCTCCTAGTACTCTTACTTTCTCTTCCTTCTAGTACTCTTACTTTCTCTTCCTCCCAGTACTCTTACTTTCTCTTCCTCTTAGTACTCTTACTTTCTCTTCCTCTTAGTACTCTTACTTTCTCTTCCTCCCAGTACTCTTACTTTCTCTTCCTCTTAGTACTCTTACTTTCTCTTCCTCTTAGTACTCTTACTTTCTCTTCCTCCCAGTACTCTTACTTTCTCTTCCTCCCAGTACTCTTACTTTCTTTTTCTCCAAGTGCTCTTTCACTTCCTCCAAGTGCTCTTATTTTCTCTTCCTCCCAGTGTTCTTTCTAGGTCAAGGGTCAGGGGTGAGGTCAAACACTAAAGAATAAATGACTGTCTAATAATTAAGAATTATTGCATAATTTACACACACTCTAGTCAGTCCTCATTTAATAATTTGTCCTCACGTGAATCTGACATTAATTATACCCTGAAAAATATCCCGTTACAGTTAATTGGACGATAAATGTTCCTAGAACATTTAAAGAAAATATTAATTGAAAGGTGCACTCTGATAAGGTGCACTCTGATAAGGTGCACTCTGATAAGGTGCAGTCTCCACCACGTCTGCTTCACGTTTCCAACAGGACTCCTCACAGGGGTACGTCTCTCAGGTAAACAGCACGGCCGTCGAAGGAAACGGCCCTGCTGACGGAGGCAGGAGTACTAAGCAACGCCAACAGAAACAGGAGAATTCAGGAACGCAAACAAGAACAAGAAAACTCAGGAACTCCCACAGGAACAGGAGAGCTGAGACACGCCGGCGGAGACAGGATACATACCCAACACTCTTACTGTTTCTTATAAGGTGTTGTGAATTGGTTATACCGCCTCTTCGGCGACTAGATTAGTGTGTTAGCAATCTCAAACTAGTATAAAGTCCCCAGGTTTGTGTGTGTGTGTGTGTGTGTCTGTGTGTACTCACCTAGTTGTGGTTGCAGGGGTCGATTCATAGCTCCTGGCCCCGCCTCTTCACTGGCCGCTACTGGGTCACGCTCCCTGCTCCATGAGCTTTATCGTACCTCTACTTAAAGCTATGTATGGAACCTGCCTCCACTACATCGCTTCCCAAGCTATTCCACTTCTCGACCACTCTATGACTGAAGAAATACTTCCTAACATCCCTGTGATTCATTTGAGTCTTCAACTTCCAACTGTGTCCCCTTGTTGCTGTGTCCCATCTCTGGAACATTCTGTCTCTGTGTGTGTCTCTGTGTGTGTCTCTGTGTGTGTGTCTGTGTGCTTTCAATTCCACCTATTCTCTACAATTCTTTTATAGCGAATCCCACACAATATACGAGGGTGTTGCAGTGAAAGTGACAGAATAAATGCATTTATAGCTACATGCTTGGTCATATAGGTCTTGATGTACTTCCCTTTTCCTGTCTCTAGACCTGTTAATGCATTTGTCCTACCGTGGCGTCGGACCCGGCAGATCCGACAGACACAGCAGACCCAATAGAACCGACAGACTCGGCAGACCCGGAATTTGCCAATATCGATTTCGGCGAAGTTAAATATCGTGTCAAGTGAACCCAGCAGAGTTGGTATTCGTGAATGTATCCCAACTAGGGATGTCCACACCTGTAACATCCCAATTTAGGAAGTAGGAACCTCAAATGTACCCCAACTTGGGATGTGGACATCTGTAGCAACCCTCAAATGTATTCCATCTTGTGATGAAGAAATTCTTTATAAATCACTAACCTGGAGGCTTCCCTTCACGTGGTTTCACCTGCTGGCACTGGGGTTGCCAAGGGTCCTGCCAATAACCTTTCCCCACCACCTCCCCCAAACACCAATTTTGCCACAAAACCAGAACAGATAAATGGCTCCTGTAAAGGCAGAAACAAAAATGGTGGTGGGTGGCCATACAGGTCTGAGGTTGCAATGTATCAACAAAGAGTCGAAGCTGCCAGGATGTGTCCAACAAGGGGTCGTCTACGGGTAGTCCAGAGAGAGTTCAGCAAGGGGTCGTCCAGGGGGAATCCAGCAAGGGGTCGCTCAGGGGGAGTCCAACAAGGGGTTTTCCAGGGAAAATCCAACAAGGGGGTCGTCTAAGGGTCGTCCAGGAGTCCAACAAGAGAGTCGTCCAGGAGTCCAACAAGGGGTCGTCTAGGGGGGTGTCTAGTAGTGGTCGTCCAAGAGTCTAACAAAGGGTCTTACGCACAAAAGGGTCGTCCAACAAAAGAGACGTCTAAAAAAGGGGTCATCCTCACAAAGGGGTCGTCCAAAGTGGTCGTCCAACAAAAGGGTCATCCAACAAAGGGGTAGTCCAACAAAGGAATGTTGCAGTCGGATTTAAGCTGTCTCTCACAACTTGCTGTTAGAGGGTCGAGGAATGTGTCGAAAATGTGACTGCTCGACTCCAGTTATGTGTCGAACATGTGACTGCTCGACTCCAGTTATGTGTCTAACATGTGACTGCTCGACTCCAGTTATGTGTCGAACATGTGACTGCTCGACTCCAGTTATGTGTCGAACATGTGACTGCTCGACTCCAGTTATGTGTCGAACATGTGGCTGCTCGACTCCAGTTATGTGTCGAACATGTGGCTGCCCGACTCCAGTTATGTGTCGAACATGTGGCTGCTCGACTCCAGTTATGTGTCGAACATGTGGCTGCTCGACTCCAGTTATGTGTCGAACATGTGACTGGTTGACTTCAGTTATGTGTCGAGCATGAGGGGGATGTGGGGAGGGGTGTGGGGAGGGTGTGGGGAGGGGTGTGGGAGGGGTGTGGGGAGGGTGTGGGGAGGGTGTGGGGAGGGGTGTAGGAGGTGTGGGGAGGGGTTTGGGGAGGGTGTAGGGAGGGGTGTGGGGAGGGGTGGGGAGGGGTGTGAAGAGGGGTGTGGGGAGGGTGTGGGAGGGGTGTGGGAGGGGTGGGGAGGGTGTGGGAGGGTGTGGGAGGGGTGCGGGAGGGGTGGGGAGAAGTGTGGGGAGGGTGTGGGGAGTGGTGTGGGAGGGGTGTGAGTAGGGGTGTGGGGAGGGGTGTGGGAGGGTGTGGGAGGGTGTGGGGATCGGTGTAGGGAGGGTGTGGTGAGGGGTGGGGAGGGGTGTGGGGAGGGTGTGGGGAGGGGTGTGGGGTGGGGTGTGGGGGTGTAGGAGGGGTGTGGGAGGGGATGTGGAAGGGATGTGGGAAGGGATGTGGGAGGGGTGTGGGAGGGGTGGGGAGAGGGTGTGGGAGGGTGTGGGGAGGGGTGTAGGAGAGGGTGTTGGGAGGGGGTGTTGGGAGGGTGTGGGGAGGGGATGTGGGGAGGGGGTGGGGAGGGGTGTGGGAGGTGTGGGAGGTGGGGAGGTGTGGGGAGGGGTGGCAGGGGGGTGTGGGGAGGGGGTGTGGGAGGGGGTGTGGGAGGGGTGTGGGGAGGTGGGGTGGAGAGGGGTGTGTAGGAGGGGGTGTGGGAGGGGGTGGAGAGGGGGTGTGGGGAGGGTGTGGGAGAGGGGGTGTGGGAGGGTGTGGAGAGGGGGTGTGGGGAGGGGTGGAGAGGGGTGTGGGGAGGGGGTGTGAGAGGGGGTGTGGGGAGGTGGGTTTGTGAGGGGGTGGGGAGTGGGGTGGGGATGGGGGGGGGGGAGGGGTGGGTTGGGAGGTGGGTGGGGAGGGGGTGGGGAGGGGGAGTGGAGGGTGGTGGGTAGGGGGAGGGGAGGGGGAGGGTAGGGGGAGGGGGAGGGGACGAAGAGGGAGGGGGTGGGGACAGAAGAGGGAGGGGGTGGGGCGGGGGTGTTGGGAGGGGATGTGGGGAGGGGGTGTGTGGATGGGGTGTTGGGAGGGGGTGGGGGGGGCTTGAAGAGGGGGTGGGGAGGGTGTTGGGAGGGGTGTAGGGAGGGTGTGGGGATGGGGTGTGGGAGGGGTGTAGGGAGGGGGTGTGGGAGGGTGTGTGGAGGGGTGTGGAGGGGTGTGTGGAGGGGGTGTGTGGAGGGGGTGTGGGGAGGGGTGTGGGGAGGGGGTGTGGGAGGGGGTTTGGGGAGGGGTTTGGGGAGGGGGTGGGGGGGGTGTGGGGAGGGGTGGAGGAGGGGGTGGGTAGGGGTGTGGGTAGGGGGTGGGTAGGGGGTTTGGAGGGGTGTGGGAGGGGGAGGGGGAGGGGGAGTGGGGTGGGGAGTCGGGAGGGAGGGGGAGGGGAGGGGGGGGCTGTGGGGAGGGGGAGTAGGGAGGGGGAGTGGGAGGGGAGTGGGGAGGGGATTGGGGAGGGGGAGGGGAGGGGTTTGGGGAGGGGTTTGGGGAGGGGTGGGGGAGGGGGATGGGGAGGGGTTTGGGGAGGGCGTGGTGATGGGATGTAGGGAGGGGTGTCGGGAGGAGGGTGTGGGGAGGAGGGTGTGGGGAGGAGGGTGTGGGGAGGAGGGTGTGGGGAGGTGGGTGTGGAGAGGAGGGTGTGGGGACGGGATGTGGGGAGGGGGTGATGGGGAGGAGGGATGTGGGGAGGGTGTGGGAGGAGGGTGTGGGGAGGAGGGTGGGACGGATGTGGGGAGGGGTGGGGGAGGAGTGGGGAGGTGTGAGATGGAGGGAGGGGAATGGAGAGGATGTTTTCAGAGATGGAAGAGGAGGAAGGAATGGAAGGGATAGATAGGGGAGAGAGAGGAGGAAGAGAGATGGAAGGAGAGAGAGAGAGAGAGAGAGAGAGAGAGAGAGAGAGAGAGAGAGAGAGAGAGAGAGAGAGAGAGAGAGAGAGAGAGAGAGAGAGAGAGAGAGAGAGAGAGAGAGAGAGAGAGAGAGAGAGAGAGAGAAAGAGACTTTCACACTGAAATAATTAATCCGGTAAATTTTTTGTTTAACTAATTAATAAACAAAATGAATTTAATAATCATAGAAAATAAATAATAAAAAAACCCTCTGACAAAGCGAACAATCACCTGCGTACAAATGAAAAAAAAAAGCTCATGTTTATTCTCGCTGACAATTACACAAGTACATGTGTTAAAAGTTCTCACTGGCTACATATGTGAATACATATGTGAATACATAGTGCTATGTGTGGCGAATAAATCTGGTCATTTACACGGTAGTTACCACAGAATTTTACTGGTATTAAGAGCGTGTTTGATTATTGTGACACACAGACAGACACAGAGACACAGACACAGACGCACAGAGACACAGACACACACACACAGTGTGAGCTCTGAGATAGAGAACACATGTGGGAAGCTTCGACACTGAGATAATTACGAGCAGTATTTTTAGTGCCAGGTTGGTAATTAGTGGGAGAAAAGACTGCGAACATTCATATTAAGTACACATTAACCTCGAAAAAAGCGAGTTGATAGAAGAACTGAAAGAAAAATGAAAATATTGAAGTGTCTATCACAGCCTTCTATCCGAGGAATGAAGTGAGACAGGTGTTGCAGGGGTCCAGAAGACAGTCAAGAAGACAGGTGAGGTGTTGCAGGGGTCCAGAAGACAGTCAAGAAGACAGGTGAGGTGTTGCACGGGTCCAGAAGACAGTCAAGAAGACAGTTGAGGTATTGCACGGGTCCAGAAGATAAGTGAGGTGTTGCAGGGGTTCAGAAGACAGCCAAGAAGACAGGTGAGGTGTTGCAGGGGGTCCAAAAGACAGTTAAAAAGACAGGTGAGGTGTTGCAGGGTTCAGAAGACAGTTAAGAAGACAGGTGAGGTGTGACAGTGGTCCAGAAGACAGGTGAGGTTTGACAGTGGTCCAGAAGACAGGTGAGGCTGTGTAACAAGCACCGTCCAGAAGAACATCTCTTGTTCCCAAACAACATGAGTCACATTCCGCTCTATGCAATATTTTCAGAATTTCCTGGCAAACCACGATTGATTCCTTCACTGATTTAAGTCATCTGAGACTAGAAATGTCGAAGCTACTTCTATTCTTTCTTGATGCTTACTTCACATATTATTCCCTCATGACTGCGACACTTCTGCTTATTATATATATTTTTTTTTGCAACACGTCGGCCGTTTCCCACCGAGGCAGGGTGACCCAAAAAGAAAGAAAAACCCGAAAAGAAACAAAAAAATCTTTCATCATCATTCACCACTTTCACCATCACTCATACATAATCACTCTTTGCAGAGGCGCTCAGATACAACAGTTTAGAAGTCCCTCCAAACTGCCAATATCCTAAACCCTTCCTTTAAAGTGCAGGCATTGTACTTCCCATTTCCAGGACTCGAGTCCGGCTAACCGATTTCCCCGAATTCCTTCACAAAATATTACCTTGCTCACACTCCAACAGCTCGAGGTCCCAAAAACCATTCGTCTCCATTCACTCCTATCTAACACGCTCACGCATGGTTGCTGGAAGTCCAAGCCCCTTGCCCACAAAACCTCCTTTACCCCCTCCAACCTTTTCGAGGACGACCCCTACCCCGCCTTCCTTTCCCTACAGATTTATACGTTCTCCAAGTCATTCTACTTTGATCCATTCTCTCTAAATGACCAAACCACCTCAACAACCCATCTTCAACCCTCTGACTAATACTTTTAGTAACTCCACACCTCCTAATTCCCACACTCTGAATTTTCTGCATAATATTTACACCACACATCGCCCTTAGACAGGACATCTCCACTGCCTCCAGCCGCCTCCTCGCTGCAGCATTTACACCCATATAAAAGTGTTGGTACCACTATTCTCTCGTACATTCCCTTCTTTGCCTCCATGGACAACATTTTTTGTCTCCACAGATACCTCAACGCACCATTCACCTTTTTTCCTTCATCAGTTCTATGGTTAAAATCATCCTTCATAAACCCATCCGCTGACAAGTCAACTCCCAAATATCTGAAAACATTCACTTCTTCCATAATCCCTCTCTCCAATGTGATATCCAATTTTTCTTTATCTAAATCGTTTGATACCCTCATCACCTTACTCTTATCTATGTTCACTTTAAACTTTCTACCTTTACACACTCTCCCAAATTCGTCCACTAACCTTTGCAACTTTTCTTTAGAATCTCCCAATCAACAAAAAGTAACTGTGTCAACTCCCATTTTGCATTTAATTCCCCATAATTTAATCCCACCCCTGTTCCCAACACCCTAGCATTTACTTCTTTTACAACCACATCTATAAATATATTAAACAACCATGGTGACATTACACATCCCTGTCTAAGACCTACTTTTTAGCGGGAAGTAATCTCTCTCTCTCCTACACACCCTAACCTGAGCTTCACTATCCTCTTTACAGCCTTCAGTAACTTACTACCTATTCCATACACTTGCAACATCTGCCACATTGCTCTCCTATCCACTCTATCATATGCCTTTTCTAAATCCATAAATGCAATGAAAACTTCTCTACCTTTATCTAAATACTGTTCACATATATGCTTCAATGTAAACACTTGATCTACACATCCCCTTTCCACTCTAAAGCCTCCTTGCTCATCTGCAATCTTACTCTCTGTCTTACCTCTAATTCTTTCAATAATAACCCTACGTACACTTTACCTGGTATCTCAGTAGAACTTATTCCCCTATGATTTTTACAATCCGTTCCCCCTTATATAAGAACTATTACCTTTATCCTAGTATCCATATATATATATATATATATATGTATAATATATTATTATATATATATATATATAATATAATATATATGTTATATATATATATATATATATATATCATTATTGGATCCACGAACGAGTGGTTGATCATAACAACACAGACGTCGGAGTCGAACCATGCTGCTTTGCCCCCCATGGTGAGCGAAACACGACGCTGTAGTCATGGGACCACATCCGTGGACTACAGCGTCATCGTTTCGTTCACCATGGAATACTATGTCATCACTTATATCAGTGTATATTATATATATATATATATATATATATATATATATATATATATATATATATATATATATATATATATATATATATAATTAAATATATATTGATTGTTTACATTTTTAATCTATATCGATATAGATTAAAAATGAAAACAATCAACAAATTAACAATGGCTCAACTGTTAACAGTGACCAGCACTTCCAACTGTTAACAGAGTAAGCTGAGTAGCAGTTGGCAGCCTTGCTCACTGTTGACACGGTGAGCAAGGCTGCCAACTGTTTACCACCAGCGAGGGTTACCAACCTCTCAGCGCCTGCATGGGCGGCCATCTTGCTGATAAAACCAAAACAAACGCAACTTTGCGTCTTTGATGGAGTTTCGCGTCTCCTGTAAGGGCGAAACGCAGATAAATCAGCTGATAAGTGAATAAACGAGTAGATAAATATTTGCTAGATAAGGAAATTCTCATAAAGAAGAGATAAGAACGTTATTTTCCCGAAAATAAAGAAGTCGATGGCAATGTAAATTTCGTAAGACTTAAATAAAAAAGAAAAAAAAGGAAAAAATCTGCGAGCGATTGCAAAATGTTAATGTGGTTTTATTTTATGTTAGCGAATATGTTTAGTGCAGCAGTGTTGATAAGGAAGGTGGAGAGATGTTGCTTATGTGAGGGGTTGAGAAGGGTAAGAGGGGAAGGGGAAGAGAGGAAGGGATGAGGAGGGTAAGAGGGAGAGGGGAGAAGGAGAGATGGGGAGGGTGAGAGGAAAGGGATGAGGAGGTTGAGAGAGGGGAAAGGATAAGGGAGAGCGAGAGGAAAGGGGTAAGGGAGAAGTGGTGAGGGAGAGGGAAGGGGTAAGGGGAAAGGGGTGAGGGAGAGGAGCACTGAGGGTAAGTAGGGAAATGGTGAGTGGTGAACCTTCCCCTCAGCCAGCTCTGAGAAGGAATATCCATGGACAGGTATACCTATGAGCAGGTATACCCTTGGTAGGTATACCCATGGGCAAGTAAACTCATGGGCAGGTTTACCCATGGGCAAGTATTCCTATGGGCAGGGATACCCATGGACAGACATGTCCATGGGCAAGTATGTCCCACAAGTGAATCCAATTTTAAGAATTCCGTGTCTAAGTCTTGGTCAAACATACACACTGACAAAGAAACACATATGTTGTGCACAAACAACAACATGGAGGGGGGGGATTTTCTCTTCCGGTGTCCTATTATTGTTGTTGTTGATATATTTTCCGAGGGAGACTCCTTGAGGTTGTTGTTACTGACGCAGTGAGTGCGTCATCCTGGGATGACGCACTCACTGCGTCAGTAACATCTCTTATTCACTGTGTCAGTGATTAAAGAATTGTGTTTGATTAATAATAATAATAATAATAATAATAATAATAATAATAATAATAATAATAAAATAATGGCGAACGTTTGTGTTGCCTCTCGTGCCACGGAGTTTTGTGTAATATTTCGTGCCGTATGAGAGATGGATATATATATATATATATATATATATATATATATATATATATATATATATATATATATATATATATATATATATATATATATATATATATAGGCCAATATCAAACTTGCCCCTACTATCTAAAATCTTCGACAAATTAATTCACAAACAAGTCTACTCCTGCTTAGTAGCCCACAACATACTTAACCCCTGTCAGTTTGGATTCAGGCCGAAAAAAGTAATAACGATGCAATATATATATTTAGCTGAAAGGAAGGGGGTGAAGGGAGTGAAAGGAAAAGTTGTGAAAGAGAGGGAGGGGGGCAGGAAATGATGAAGGGTTGGGGATGAAAAGGAGAGCGTGAAGGAGAGGGGGAGTTAGTGAAGGGGAGGTGGTAAAGTGGAGGGGTGAAGGGGAGACAATGAAGGGGAGGGAGTGAAGAGGAGAGAGTAAAGAGGAAGGGGTGAAGGAAAGGGGTAAAGGGGAGGTGATGAAGGGAAGGGGTAAAGGGGAGGTGGTGAAAGGAAAGGGTAAAGGGAAGGTGGTAAAGGGAAGGAGGTAAAGGTGAGGTGAAGGGAAGGGGTAAAGGGGAGGTGGTGAATGGGAAGGGGTTAAGGGGAGGGGGTAATCTTGCACTGCACACTGAAAAAAAACATTAATTTTCCATCGAGATTAAGGAAAATAAACTAATAAAACACGTAAAAACACGGATAAAAACGTTAATAAAACACCAGAATTACAAACACAAGCAAAATTTGTGAATGAATTAATGAGACGAGGTTGCCAACTTCCACTAGATGTCTTCAGTGTAATACTGTCCTTTAAGGTAAATTAGATTGGTCCATATATCCAGGTCATATATATATATATATATATATATATATATATATATATATATATATATATATATATATATATATATATATATATATATCGTCTTGAAAGATTATGCAAATCTTGAAAATTTATGAACCCGGATATGTTTATTTTTGACTCGGTGGCCAATCATAGGGTAGAACCGGCGTGACGTCACAGTCCCTCTAGCGGCGGCTAGAATGAGTTTAATTTAATTTTCCGATAAAGCAATCCTGGAAACACATAGCTCCCGCAGCGCCCAAATGAGGCAACTAAAAATTTCCTCTTCCCCGGTATCTCATGCAAATTCTGCACATTTGCATATATCTGCTAATTCAGGCTGAGAATTGGTCATATATTATAAGAAGGCGCGTTGATACTTGGCCCCATGGGGGTGGGGAGTTAGGGCGGGTAGGGGAGGGGGGCCATGGCCCGTGGTCCGGGACCACTTTAAAAGTGGAGTCTGTCTCTGGCGTGAGCTTGATGTTATGGCCCGCTAGCTTAATATGGGGGGAAATGAAATAGACGCCAGTGTCTGGCACGTCATAGCCAGGTGTGTGTGTGTGTGTGTGTGTGTGTGTGTACTCATCTATTTGTGGTTGCAGGGGTTGAGTCACCGTTCCTGTGTGTGTTTGTGTGTGTGTTTCACTGGCTCAGAGGTGCAAATTGACATATATTCCTTTCCTTTGCCTCACCAATGTTTTTTTTTATAGTTCCTTGATAATGTGAGAAGTCACGAAAGCGCTTGGAATTTCACTATTTTTTCATTTTTTCACAGTTATTGTTCTGCATATATATATATATATATATATATATATATATATATATATATATATATATATATATACTATAGGTAAGTATGCAAGGTATAACTATTTTAAGTTATCTCAACCTGTATTAATAACTGCAGGAACTCTAGTGACAATTTCTTATAACTTAAAGCACTCCAGGATACTTGATGACACTTGTCTTCTCACTTACCAAGATTAGTCTTGAGTGGCCAGATAGTCCGAATTCAGTAGTGGGGATCGAAATTCTAATGTGGTGTTTTACCTGAATCGAATTCACTCGTCTGTTTAGTGTTGATGTTTCGCCCGTCCTGAAGTTTCTTGGTATGCCAGGCGATTTGATTCCAAGTTTCTGTGTTGAAAAGTGTTCCGCTTGATCCCCACTCAAATTACTTTTTAATATTCTTTATCTGAATACTTTTATAGGGTTCGATTCTGTTCGAGCCCCAGTCCGCCTTTCACTTGATTTGAACATAATCTGTCTAATTTGATTAGAACGCCACCTCTGTTCCCTTTGTTTTGAACAGAGTTTGTGCTCTGTTCGACACGAATCCTCCTTGTGCTTCGTTTGTTTTAAACTAAACCTGTGTTCCATGTGACTGAACTCAGAGCATGTAGGGGTTCAGAAACCTCATCTCTGAGACCACATCACGTGACTCTTGCAGACAAACAAGAGGACGAACAACAAGCTTCATTTTTTTCGGGACGACGTTTTGTCCTACACAGAGAGAAACGTTCCAGTAAAAAACTCGTCTTGCAAGCAGCGTCTTCATGAAGAAAAGATAAGCAGTAATGCAAACATGTCAGCAAACAAACAGGAGACTCGAACCGTGGTCCATGCTTCATTGTCTTGAGACTTCAACACACAGTGAACAGAGGAATCAAGAAAAGGGGAAAGACATTGGGACTCCTAGCCAACAGTTTGGGACAGTATAAGAGAGCGAGGCACAGTAAATCACGCCATCCCCGGCCCATGTGAGACAGAGATGGACGAGATGACAGTAAACTGACTCGAGGAGAAGAAATATTGCCGGTTGCCGATATCCGGGTGCGAGCACCACGGATTCATCACCAGATATGACACGAGCTCAGGTGACACAGGAGCGACCTAGTGAGAGGTCAACCAGGTTGCTGTGGAATCTGTTTCCATAGGTCAGTTATGACTATCATAGTCGAACTGTTCAACAGATAACCATTTTGGTACATAACTGAATGGCATGCTGAGTGATGTGGGTGGTGGACAAGCTAGTTGTTCTACACACACACACACACCGGACCTGTGAATCGACCCCTGCAACCACATATAGGTGAGTACACACACAAGATTTGGCAGGGAGGTCTGAGAAAGTGTTTTCTTGAAACCATTTATCGTCTATCCCGGGTATCAAGATTGACCAGAAGCAGTGCTAAAACATAACTGAACTTTTGTATGCAACCACTGAGAGCTCATCAAACAATATCTCTGAGCATCAGGAAATTATTATTTTTTTGGGAGAGAACTCGGAGGTCATTATAATATAATATCCTTTATTTACTACAAGTACATGTACATGGTATACAGGCCTAGCTGACATCAATGACATACTACTATATAGAAAGTCCCTTGTTATGCTGAGCATTTCGGGCAGATTAGGTCAGTGTCCTAGGATGCGACTCACACCAGTCGACTAACACCCAGGTACCCATTTTACTGATGGGAAACATAGACAACAGGTGTAAAGAAACACGCCCAATGTTTCTGCCCTGGCTGGGAATCGAACCCAGGCCCTCGCCGTGTGAAGCGAGAGCTTTAGCCACCAGACCACCAGAGCCGTCAAATAAGCTTTCGAAAGTCATGGCAGATAGTGTTCCCAGGAGGATATCCGATGATGAGAAGACATTGAAAATATGGCAGGGTTCTCGCTGGTTGGTATGTGAATGGAGAGACTCTAGCAATGTTTTTAAGCTAGTAAACACCCCTCCGTCCCCTGGTAGTCAGTGAGATGTGATCGCCCTTCTCCCTGACCCCCCCTGCCGTTACTGCCAAAACTTCTACCCACTACCAACACCCCCATCTCCCCTCTTCCGCCACAGCCACAGCTACCCGCACCACCACCACCATCTGCTATCTCCACCACCGTCTATTACCCCCACCACTGTCTAGCATCATCGTCTGCCACCCCCACCACCGTCTACCACCACCATCACATTTACCGCCACCGCTACCACCATCCTCTCTCCTACATTCTCCATTTAACTACCAATATTCGGTAAACACATAAAATGAACTTTGGTTACTTCTCTCGTCAATATTTCAGCTACTTGGCTAATATTCTCTACGCTCAGAATGACCACAACACCTGATGCAATTTCGTCACGGACACTAATACCGGAATATTCTTTTCCACCCCACGCTTCTGTGTAAGGTGGGGGAGGGAAGGAAGGGGGTTAGGCGTGGGCAGGAAGGTTGCGGGAGGGATGGAGGAAGGAAAGGGTGAGGAATTGTGGAAATGAGGGAAGGGTTGGGCGAGAGAGTGAAGGGAAGGGAAGGATAATGGAATGGGGTTACGGAGGGGGGATGTGAGAGGGAGAGTCAGGTCTTGGGAAGGGGTGAAGGGTGGTGGTTGCCTGCTACTTGTTAGATCAGTTGCTTCAGAAAACAACATAAGGGCGGGAGGCAGAAGTGCTTGTTGGCCTACACTGTTGGGTCGCTGCTACCTTGATATTGCTTGTATACTGTTCTTAGAACGACTTGAAGTCGTGTTGTGGTCATTTGTTGGACGTGTTGTGGTGTAGACCATGAGAGGGAGGGAAGTGAGCTTCAGCTCCTGGTACCACTGACGATCGAGTAACGTGAAGGTTTATCATATCTACTCTTGAACCCCCTGTTTGAATATGCTTACACTGGATGAGTGGAATTCAATCTCTGGTCATAGTCATAGAGAGAGAGAGGGAGAGTGAAAGAGAGGGAGGGAGAGAGAGAAAAGAGCTCTCACGTATTCCTTCTTCAAAGCACAGTCTTTGTAACCCAGGAGCGGGTATTTTAAGTCACTCCTTTGATCCTTCCTGAGTTTCACTTGGGATTTGCAACGAGAGAGTTTTATCAACTTTAACTGAGTGTTGTGAATGTTAGCAACTGCTGTGGCCTTCTCACACCTCAGTATCTGTGTGTACATATAGTACTTCTGAGAGCGTCATCGGTGCGGTAGAAGCGGGTGCGTCTGGCAAGCACCATTCGTCAGGTATCAGTCCTTAATAACTAATGTTATATTTCCTTAGAATTCCCTTATTGTCACCTAAAATTCCTGCTAATTAGAAGAGGAAATTTAGCCCTTAGTGGGACCGGTGGATCGAACCTGCAGAGCTCATGCATCTCATGCTGTATTGGTATATGTGCAAAGGTGTGTTGGGGAAATATATGGTTACATGCCACCTTCCAGAGTGGCATGCGCGGTCATGTGGAACAATGTTTTGAGCACCAAGTGGTCAGGTATGGTGCTCAGTGCTCAGGTGGTGTGTGGATACAAACACCAACTTACACATTCACAGCAACGTGCACAGGAATGTAAACACAAGAACGTACCGATGAAACACAAGCACGCGCACACACACACACACACACACACACACACACACACACACACACACACACACAAGGGGTATGTCCTACGAGAAGAGGTTAAGGGAAATCGACCTGACGACACTGGAAGACAGGAGAGATAGGGAGGACATGATAACGAGATATAAAATACTGAGAGGAATCGACAAGGTGCACAAAGACAAGATGTTCCATAGATGGGACACAGCAGCAAGGGATCACAGTTGGAAATTGAAGACTCAGATGAATCACAGGAACTATTTCTTCAGTGACAGAGCTGTCAGGAAGTGGAATAGTCTGGGAAGTGATGTAGTAGAGGCAGGATCCATACATAGCTTTAAGAAGAGGTATGATAAAGCTCATGGAGCAGGAAGAGTGACGTAGTAGCGACCAGTGAAGAGGCGGGGCCAGGAGCTGTGAATCGACCCCTGCAACCACAACTAGGTGAGTACACACACACACAGTCAAGCGAAGAGCAAGTCAAGTTTCACATCACCCACACAATTCTGACTTTTTATTGTGCAGTTGATGTTTGCTTCGCAAATACATGTTGGTCATGAGGCGCTGCAGGCGCTGCAGGTGCAGCAGCAGCAGCAGCAGCAGGACGCCGGCTGCCATGACTATCACGTCGTCAAAACACGAGAGAGTCACAAACGTCTAACCAAATGAATGAGATAAGCCAGCACGTCTCACTCAACCCGAGGTGGTGACTCCAGTGTCCAGATTGTATTGACACTTTCAACACTAAATATGAGTGCTCAACCTGTAGTGCTTCTGAACATACACTGTGTGTGTGCTCTTGGTGGGGACCTATACTGTGTGCGTGTTCTTGCTGGTGCTCTTGGTGGGAACCTACACTGTGTGTGTGTTCTTGCTGGGGACCTACACTGTGTGTGTGTTCTTGCTGGGGACCTACACTGTGTGTGTTCTTGCTGGTGCTCTTGGTGGGAACCTATACTGTGTGTGTGTTCTTGCTGGCGAACTACACTGTGTGTGTTCTTGCTGGTGCTCTTGCTGGGGAAATACACTGTGTGTGTGTTCTTGCTGGGGACCTACACTGTGTGTGTTCTTGCTGGGGACCTACACTGTGTGTGTGTTCTTGCTGGGGACCTACACTGTGTGTGCTCTTGCTGGGGACCTACACTGTGTGTGTGTTTTTGCTGGGGACCTACACTGTGTGTGTGTTCTTGCTGGGGACCTACACTGTGTGTGTTCTTGCTGGGGACCTACACTGTGTGTGTGTTCTTGCTGGGGACCTACACTGTGTGTGTGTTCTTGCTGGGGACCTACACTGTGTGTGTGCTCTTGCTGGGGAAATACACTGTGTGTGTGTTCTTGCTGGGGACCTACACTGTGTGTGTGTTCTTGCTGGGGACCTACACTGTGTGTGTGTTCTTGCTGGGGACCTACACTGTGTGTGTGCTCTTGCTGGGGACCTACACTGTGTGTGTGCTCTTGCTGGGGACCTACACTGTGTGTGTGTTCTTGCTGGGGACCGACACTGGTGTGTGCTCTTGCTGGGCCTACACTGTGTGTGTTCTTGCTGGGGACCTACACTGTGTGTGTTCTTGCTGGGGACCTACACTGTGTGTGTGTTCTTGCTGGGGACCTACACTGTGTGTGTGTTCTTGCTGGGGACCTACACTGTGTGTGTTCTTGCTGGGGACCTACACTGTGTGTGTGTTCTTGCTGGGGACCTACACTGTGTGTGTGTTCTTGCTGGGGACCTACACTGTGTGAGTGTTCTTGCTGGGGACCTACACTGTGTGTGTGTTCTTGCTGGGGACCTACACTGTGTGTGTGTTCTTGCTGGGGCCCTACACTGTGTGTGTGTTCTTGCTGGGGACCTACACTGTGTGTGTGCTCTTGCTGGGGCCCTACACTGTGTGTGTGTTCTTGCTGGGGACCGACACTGAGTGTTCTTGCTGGGGACCTACACTGTGTGTGTGTTCTTGCTGGGGACCTACACTGTGTGTGTGTTCTTGCTGGGGCCCTACACTGTGTGTGTGTTCTTGCTGGGGCCCTACACTGTGTGTGTGTTCTTGCTGGGGACCTACACTGTGTGTGTGTTCTTGCTGAGGACCGACACTGAGTGTTCTTGCTGGGGACCGACACTGTGTGTGTGTTCTTGCTGGGGACCTACACTGTGTGTGTGTTCTTGCTGAGGACCGACACTGAGTGTTCTTGCTGGGGACCGACACTGTGTGTGTGTTCTTGCTGGGGACCGACACTGAGTGTTCTTGCTGGGGACCTCCCCCAGATAAAGTCAAGTTTAACATCCCCGTACCACAGCCAGTCATGGCAGCTATAACGTTCTCCACGTTTAAAATAACGTTCTCTACGTTTAAAATAACGTTCTTCAAGTTTAAAATAACGTTCACCACTTTAAAATAACGTTCTTCAAGTTTAAAATAACGTTCTCTACGTTTAAAATAACGTTCTCTACGTTTAAAATAACGTTCTCCACGTTTAAAATAACGTTCTCCACGTTTGATATAACGTTTTCCACGTTTAAAATAACGTTCTCAACATTTAAAATAACGTTCTCCACGTTTAAAATAACGTTCTCCACGTTTAAAATAACGTTCTCCACGTTTAAAATAACGTTTTCCTTGTTTACGGAAATACTTACGCTTTTCGTTATTTGCAGTGCAATTTCGTAAACATTGAGCCGTTAACGTTAAACTAACGTTAAACTAACGCAAAGTAACGTAACCTAAGCTAACTAAACCAAGCCGAACCTAACTCAAGCTAACCTATTTTAAACTAACTTACCCAAGCTAACTTAAGGAAGAAGGAGTTAGAAGTGCTGCTAACTGAGGGTGAGTTAGCGGCTGGGAAGACCTGATTGTCTAGAACGTCAGGAAACACACGCACTGATATGCCTTACAAAACTAACGCTTCTGTTACGAGGGATGATTGTAAAAACCTGGGAAAATTCACAACAAAACAATTATCCCAGTTCAATAACAATAATAATAATAAAAATATCAATAAAAACACTACTACTAATAATATTGTTAATAATAATAATAATAATAATAATAATAATAATATTAATATCAACAACAATAATAATATCAATAAAAATACTAATAATAACAGTAAAAATAATAATATAAAAAATACTACTATCACTCCCTATGAAAGCAAAAGACTCGGCAGGAGATGCAACAATTCCCCAATGAAAATCAGGGAGCCACGAGTACACTGAGAGACAACTCAACTAGTGTCAGGGGCCCAAGACTGTTCAACTGCCTCCCTGCCTTCATAAGGGGGATTACCAATAGACCCCTGGCTGTCTTCAATAATACGCTGGACAGGCACCCAATGTTAGTACCTGATCAGCCGGGCTGTGGTTCGTACCTCAGTTTGCGTGCTGACAGCAGTAACAACCTGGTTGATCAGACCCTCATACACCACGAGGCCTGGTCTCAGACCGGGCCTCGGGGGCGTTGACCCCCGAAACCCTCTCCAGGTATACTCCAGGTAGGTATACAACTAATAATAATAATATTAACAACAATAATAATACTTGCAGCACCAGTCTGAGAGAGTATTATACATCTACAAGGAACTTCAACAAAGGCGAGTATCGTACACGGACGCACACATTGTCGTTACGTCAAATCTGGAACTGAACGCTCGAGACAGTCTGCTAGTGACTGGTGGATCCCAGTACTAGACACAGCTTGCTAGTGACTGGTGGAGCCCAGTACTAGACATTCTGCTAGTGACTGGTGGAGCCCAGTACTAGACAGTCTGCTAGTAACTGGTGGAACCCAGTACTAGACAGTCTGCTAGTGACTGGTGGAGCCCAGTACTAGACACAGCTTGCTAGTGACTGGTGGAACCCAGTACTACACAGTCTGCTAGTGTCTGGTGGAGCCCAGCACTAGACAGTCTGCTAGTGACTGGTGGAGCCCAGTACTAGACAGTCTGCTAGTGACTGGTGGAGCCCAGTACTAGACAGTCTGCTAGTGACTGGTGGAGCCCAGTACTAGACATTATGCTAGTGACTGGTGGAGCCCAGTACTAGACAGTCTGCTAGTAACTGGTGGAACCCAGTACTAGACAGTCTGCTAGTGACTGGTGGAGCCCAGTACTAGACACAGCTTGCTAGTGACTGGTGGAACCCAGTACTAGACAGTCTGCTAGTGACTGGTGGAGCCCAGCACTAGACAGTCCGCTAGTGAATGGTGGAGCCCAGTACTAGACAGTCTGCTAGTGACTGGTGGAGCCCAGTACTAGACAGTCTGCTAGTAACTGGTGGAACCCAGTACTAGACAGTCTGCTAGTGACTGGTGGAGCCCAGTACTAGACACAGCTTGCTAGTGACTGGTGGAACCCAGTACTAAACCCAGCACTAGACAGTCTGCTAGTGACTGGTGGAGCCCAGCATAGACAGTCTGCTAGTGACTGGTGGAGCCCAGCACTAGACAGTCTGCTAGTGACTGGTGGAGCCCAGCACTAGACAGTCTGCTAGTGACTGGTGAGCCCAGCATAGACAGTCTGCTAGTGATTGGTGGAGCCCAGCACTAGACAGTCTGCTAGTGACTGGTGGAGCCCAGCACTAGACAGTCTGCTAGTGACTGGTGGAGCCCAGCACTAGACAGTCTGCTAGTGACTGGTGGAGCCCAGCACTAGACAGTCTGCTAGTGACTGGTGGAGCCCAGCACTAGACAGTCTGCTAGTGACTGGTGGAGCCCAGCAGTAGACAGTCTGCTAGTGACTGGTGGAGCCCAGCACTAGACAGTCTGCTAGTGACTGGTGGAGCCCAGCACTAGACAGTCTGCTAGTGACTGGTGAAGCCCAGCACTAGACAGTCTGCTAGTGACTGGTGGAGCCCAGCACTAGACAGTCTGCTAGTGACTGGTGGAGCCCAGTACTAGACAGTCTGCTAGTGACTGGTGAAGCCCAGCAATAGACAGTCTGCTAGTGACTGGTGGAGCCCACAGCTAGACAGTCTGCTAGTGACTGGTGGAGCCCAGCACTAGACAGTCTGCTAGTGACTGGTGGAGCCCAGCACTAGACAGTCTGCTAGTGACTGGTGGAGCCCAGCAGTAGACAGTCTGCTAGTGACTGGTGGAGCCCAGCACTAGACAGTCTGCTAGTGACTGGTGGAGCCCAGCACTAGACAGTCTGCTAGTGACTGGTGGAGCCCAGCTCTAGACAGTCTGCTAGTGACTGGTGGAGCCCAGCACTAGACAGTCTGCTAGTGACTGGTGGAGCCCAGCACTAGACAGTCTGCTAGTGACTGGTGGAGCCCAGCAGTAGACAGTCTGCTAGTGACTGGTGGAGCCCAGCAGTAGACAGTCTGCTAGTGACTGGTGGAGCCCAGCACTAGACAGTCTGCTAGTGACTGGTGGAGCCCAGCACTAGACAGTCTGCTAGTGACTGGTGGAGCCCAGCAGTAGACAGTCTGCTAGTGACTGGTGGAGCCCAGCACTAGACAGTCTGCTAGTGACTGGTGGAGCCCAGCACTAGACAGTCTGCTAGTGACTGGTGGAGCCCAGCAGTAGACAGTCTGCTAGTGACTGGTGGAGCCCAGCATAGACAGTCTGCTAGTGACTGGTGGAGCCCAGCACTAGACAGTCTGCTAGTGACTGGTGGAGCCCAGCACTAGACAGTCTGCTAGTGACTGGTGGAGCCCAGCACTAGACAGTCTGCTAGTGACTGGTGGAGCCCAGCACTAGACAGTCTGCTAGTGACTGGTGGAGCCCAGCACTAGACAGTCTGCTAGTGACTGGTGGAGCCCAGCAGTAGACAGTCTGCTAGTGACTGGTGGAGCCCAGCACTAGACAGTCTGCTAGTGACTGGTGGAGCCCAGCACTAGACAGTCTGCTAGTGACTGGTGGAGCCCAGCACTAGACAGTCTGCTAGTGACTGGTGGAGCCCAGCACTAGACAGTCTGCTAGTGACTGGTGGAGCCCAGCACTAGACAGTCTGCTAGTGACTGGTGGAGCCCAGCACTAGACAGTCTGCTAGTGACTGGTGGAGCCCAGCACTAGACAGTCTGCTAGTGACTGGTGGAGCCCAGCACTAGACAGTCTGCTAGTGACTGGTGGAGCCCAGCAATAGACAGTCTGCTAGTGACTGGTGGAGCCCATCAGTAGACAGTCTGCTAGTGACTGGTGGAGCCCAGTACTAGACAGTCTGCTAGTGACTGGTGGAGCCCAGCACTAGACAGTCTGCTAGTGACTGGTGGAGCCCAGCACTAGACAGTCTGCTAGTGACTGGTGGAGCCCAGCACTAGACAGTCTGCTAGTGACTGGTGGAGCCCAGCACTAGACAGTCTGCTAGTGACTGGTGAAGCCCAGCACTAGACAGTCTGCTAGTGACTGGTGGAGCCCAGCACTAGACAGTCTGCTAGTGACTGGTGGAGCCCAGCACTAGACAGTCTGCTAGTGACTGGTGGAGCCCAGCAGTAGACAGTCTGCTAGTGACTGGTGGAGCCCAGCAGTAGACAGTCTGCTAGTGACTGGTGGAAATACTTTTAACTTTCCAGTACTTCGTCCGAAGGAAAGATTTGCATACTAAATCTCGTTAGTTCTGCAGGAGAAGCTTCCTCAGTTCTTCCTTGAGGAAGCTTCCTCCTCCTCCTCCTCCTCATCCTCCTCCTCCTCCTCCTCCTCCTCGTGTTCAAATTGAATTGATTTTGATTTGCCTTAACTTCTCTTATTTTCTCCACCTTCTCTTTCCTTCTTCTTTTTTCTCATATTTCTTCGTATTCCTTTCCTTGCCGTTTTCTTTCTCTCTTCGATATATTGTACCTATTCCCTTGCGTTTCATTCTTTTTTTTTCTTGCACTTAGTTCACCTTTTCCTGCTTCTCCCATTTTAATTTTATTATTTTCCTTCCGGAAAATTATTTTCCTTCTCATTTACCACATATCCCCATTGCTCCTCCCCATCCTCCTCCTCCTTCTCCTACTTCTTCTCCTACTTCTCCTTCTTCTCCTCCTTGCCTTACTCCAGGCTCACTAGGGTTTAAAGACGTGCTGATGCAGCCACAACCAACACCTTACTCTCTCTCACTCTCAGTCTCTCTCGACTACCAACCCTCTATTTAGATCAGGTAAGGTCAAGATGACCTCAGTAACTTGGCTGGATGGGCACAGTAGTCACAGTCGTTGAGGGTAAACTTCAGTAATGATCATGTGCAGCATTGTATTTTCTCCTCAACAACAACATTGCAGGTGATGTTATTGTACACGGAAATACAAGAGAAGGACCTGGCAGTGATCATTAGCAGTGACCTTAGGCATACACGCACACACAGTGACCTTAGGCATACACACACACACAGTGACCTTAGGCATACACACACACACACACACGCTAACGCAATTGTCAGACTTCACGTTGAATATGCTGCTCAGTTTTGGCCAGAAAAAAATGTTCATTTAAAAAAAGGTAGAACTAGCGAGGTGGAAGTCTAGTTGTGGAGGTGGGAAGTGCAGTCAGCACGTCGGTAAAACTCCGCCATGTTGTGTAATTTTCTGGTGAATGCGACTGAAGGCAGTGCAAAGATGTTCATAGTATTGCTAGTCAACTTCGTATGCACTTTTTTTTCAATGGCATTTGCAGCAAATGGCACTCTGTGAGTAGCTCTATGAGGGAGGTTACTGCAGTGCCTGCACTCTGAGGTAGGTTACTGCAGTGCCTGCACTCTGAGGGAGGTTACTGCAGTGCCTGCACTCTGAGGGAGGTTACTGCAGTGCCTGCACTCTGAGGGAGGTTACTGCAGTGCCTGCACTCTGAGGGAGGTTACTGCAGTGCCTGCACTCTGAGGGAGGTTACTGCAGTGCCTGCACTCTGAGGAAGGTTACTGCAGTGCCTGCACTCTGAGGGAGGTTACTGCAGTGCCTGCACTCTGAGGAGGTTGAGGATCCTTCATTCTGAGGGTACCTGAACCTGATGTCCTGCACTTGAGGAGTAAGAGTGGTTGAGGAGGTGACGCATGCATGTGTTTCCTCTTGTTTGGGCCACCCTGTCTCGGTGGGAGGCACGTGTCTTAGAAAAGTCGAAACCTAATACTAGAAATGATTTAGAGAAGGACAACGCAACTTACATCTTCATTAATAAACATTCCTACCAAGAGAGGACTCAGGCCTCACTGAGACTCGAGCCTCACTGAGGAACTCAGGCCTCAACTGAGGACTAGAAGCTCTCAGCTTGAGACTCGAAGTTTCACACACTGTGAGCTAGAAGTTTCGAGCTGAGACTCGAAGTTCTCCCTTGTTGAGCCAAGTTCTCCGTGAGACTCGAAGTTCTTAAAGTCGAACTCGAAGTTTCAAGAGACTCGAAGTTCTCACTGAGACTCAAATTCTCCAATGAGACTCGAAGTTCTCAACAGAGACTCGAAGTTCTCAACAGAGACTCGAAGTTCTCAACAGAGACTCGAAGTTCTCAACTGAGACTCGAAGTTCTCAACTGAGACTCGAAGTTCTCAACTGAGACTCGAAGTTCTCAACTGAGACTCGAAGTTCTCAACTGAGACTCGAAGTTCTCAACTGAGACTCGAAGTTCTCAACTGAGACTCGAAGTTCTCAACTGAGACTCGAAGTTCTCAACTCAGACTCGAAGTTCTCAACTCAGACTCGAAGTTCTCAACTCAGACTCGAAGTTCTCAACTCAGACTCGAAGTTCTCAACTCAGACTCGAAGTTCTCAACTGAGACTCGAAGTTCTCAACTGAGACTCGAAGTTCTCAACTGAGACTCGAAGTTCTCAACTGAGACTCGAAGTTCCACTTCCTCTTCCTTTGAAACCGCGTGAAGGTCTTTAATAAACCATAGAGCTTGTAAGTTTGTCAGAAAGTATTCTGTTCCAGTTAGCCTTTAAAATTATGATAAATTTCAATAGTGCTTTAGGATTGCAACTGATAGGATACTAACGAAATAAAAATTGAGAAGTTTATTAACAAAGTTGTCTAGTTGGACAAAATCAAAGTAAATGAATTTGATATAATTTAGGATATAAGCTGCTACACTACTCTTGTAGTGCACAGTTAAATTGTACATATAGTAGTACAGTACTGAAGGCACATTTCATATCAATATGACTTAAGTACCGTCCGGTACGTTATCATCTATTATAAAAAATAATACTAGCATATACAAACGTGTGTGTGAGAATGTTTGTCTGTGCTCAAAGTTGTTCGTTATGTCTCAGTAAGACTAAACTCGACTTAGACTTAAACAGTGACTGACTAAACGTCCTCAAATATCTATCATCTTGACCAACAAGGCAATCAAAACAGCTTGCTTGAACAATATGACTAACGATTCTCCGAACAATAATAATGTACAAAGCAGCAGCAGCACGGAGTCAGGAACAAGGAGACAAAATAACGAGCCTAACTGGGGATCATCAGTAGATCCTCCATGAAAGTTATTAAACTCCCTTAATACTGAAGCTAAGTTCAGCATAACCAAATCCCCGACTACGACGGTGCGCAGATGCCACACAATATAGGTCAGAAGCTTTAGCTTGTGACCTGGGTTGACTTATAGTGCCGGTGTGACACACAACCTCAGCAAAACGTCAAAAATCACTTAAGTCTGAACAATGCTCTGTGAACAGAGTTACAAGATGTATGTCTCGACAGAGACAGAGGAGGATCTTGGGACCACGAGGCAGATGGGAGAGGGCCAGCCGCCTGCCAGGATACATAATAATAATAGTTAGCTAGCTTGGTTTACCAATGCTGACGAAGCCCAAACCACAACTCCTCAGAGCAAATTGAGCACAGAGGTGAAATTGTAAATGTTACATCCTACCCAATGACTAAGTCAAATAATATCTACTCAATCAGTAATTTTCATTTTAACTTCAATGAATGAAAATAATATCAATGACCTAGTATATGAAGATAATACCATCAAATATACATTATGTATTGTGTCCTTTCAGGCGCAACAGGATTATTCAGAGGCATAGAACAATGGCAAGCTCGAGAAGGAAGCTGCTTGAAGGGTTTCAAGTGTTTGGGGTCAGGGTCATAAACTTACCCACAAGCAGACTCATACCCGAAGTTGTAAGTGAAAAAATAATGTTATTTTAATATCAGATTGGATACTCTCAAATGAATTCGGCGTTCAGGTATGGTCCGCTGAAGATCCTGACATGTTCGGCTACGACCACGAGGGATGGTTGATGGTCTTAGGGCCACGGGTAGTTGTGGTAGAATTAGGAATTACATAAGGTGGTGGCAGTGGGGGTAGTTAAAGGTAGGTAATAGTGGAATTAGAAATTCTTCTACCGTCTTTTGATACATATGTGGCTTCTGGTTAGGGAGCCTCTATGTAGGCGAACATTCCATCCTTGTCCGATCGTCAGTTAACATTACATTACAACTATTATGTTCGCTCTCATGACCTCCCACCAATCCTTCCATGTATAGATTGTGCAGATGTTAATGAGGCGCTCTTTATTTGTTAAAATTACCCTTTACCTTACTTCAGTCCACCTTTTTCTCTTGATCTACATTCCTCGTGGCTCTTCCCTTCAGCTCCACCTCTATGTTCATGTGAAGCATCTCCTTTCCCTACCCCTTGGGAAGTTCCTGCTGTCGTGTCTGTTCTATTCCTCTACCATGAAAGCCAGCTACTACGGCGGCTTCTCGCTCTTTCTTTCGAGACCAAAAGCACAGTTCTCATTCCTTTCCAGCATCGCGGTATACACGATGGTTCAAAGTCATCTGGCCTTTGGCGTCAGTTGCGACAGTGTTTCGGACAGCATTAATACGAGGGCATCTATACCTAAACGCATATTTATGGTTGAATTATATGCCATTCTTGTAAGCGCCTATCCGTGTGCGGCATCTATGCCTGAGTCGCATTTGAATGATCGTTTCAGACTCCCTTAGTGCTTTACACAGAACTATCAAAAAATTGATACACCTCACCTAGTTCTGCGTATCCACCTTTAGTTCATACATCTTTAACAAGCATAAGAATGTGTGTTTTGTTGGGTCCTAGTCATGTTGGCCGTACAGGGCAATGGGTGAGCAGACACTGCTGGCGGTCAGCAGTACATGACCTTCAGTTTCATATAGAGGTGTTCCTTTCACGGACTATTTTGCGGTCATTGCTGCCCACCACCCGTTGGCAACAACGCTGGTCTGACCACCTGCTTTGAATAACAAATTTCATTCTATTAAGCAGTTATAGGTTCTGGCCTTCTACTTGTCGCAATGTCGGTTGAGACTACTCTCTCCATGCGCCGGCCACATTCGTCTTCCTCCGCGGTTATCCTCATGGGAGGGCTCCCTGCCCTCTCTGTGAGGGCATTGTGCAGAGTTCAGGTGTCTATTTGACATATCCTACATTGGACTCTTACTCTATCAGCGAGCGTGAATTTACACTCAAACAGTCTTCGCTCTCGGCCTTTCTTTACCTTCCTTCTTGCAGATGGACCCTCCTTTAATCCTGACTCTCTTGTATTTGACTTGACAGAAACTGACTTACTACACAAACTCTGAAGGTTATACCTCTAGCACCTCCTCAGTCCCTTCTGCCTCGTCTCTTGCCACCACCTCCACCGCACCACCCGTCATCTTGCACTCCATACCCTACTAATCCCGTCCATCTCCTCACTGCAACTCACTCTCCCTGCATCCTACAATAACCTGCAGCGCTGTAGCCCTGTGGTTTGGCGCTTCTATTGATATAATAATAATTAAATTTGTAGATCAGCCTCTGTAGCTTTAATTCACTCCTTCATCACTTTCGTTGCGGGCATTTTCTTAACAAGATCATCGTACAACTGCCTTTCACATGTGTGCCTCGAAGCAGGTATCTCCTGCTAACTGTTTCTCGTTGATCCACACCAACAACAACCTTTCCACATCTTGCACTTTGGAGTCTGTGTTTGTGATACATGAACCTTTTACAACAACAGCTTCCTTGATTTTACTTGGAATTTTCTTAGCCACAATAGTGGCGATGGTAGAAAAGGTTTCTGGCATAATTTAACTGAATTTAACTCCCCTATGAGGTACTAAGTGGTCCAGATTTTTAATATATGGCGCACACAGTGTTAGGACCCATTCTATGTTGACCAGACATCCTCAGGCCAATCATGCCTTTAAATTTGGAGGCATGAAGAAAAATAAGGCGGCAAATATCGTTTGGGACAGTAAGCGGTGGAAACGTATATATGTTCAGGCCGTTTAAGGGTTAAGTGGGCCTATCTTGTCCCTAATCTTACTTCTGTATACAGCAGAGAACATAAGGAGAGACACCATAGAAAGCTTGAGCCTGTTGGCCCAAACTAGGCAGGTCCTTGCACAATCCATCCACTAACGGAATATTTACACTCAACCCAGAATTTTCAATGCTACCCAAGTAATAAGCTTTAGTAATTCTATTTTTAGTAGTGAGTTGGTAAACAGTAACCATGAGGAAGTACTACCGTCCTGCGAAGTGAAAGTGTAAGCAAAGAGCCTGTAATTATTTACATGATGGTAGGTTATGGTCATCTTTTTCTGTCTCGTGTAGTAAGTTTATTTACATCTGCTAGCTTCTATTACATAGGTCACTGCCTACACGTTCATGTACAAGCATATATATACACCCCTCTGGGTTTCTTCTATTTTCTTTAGTTCTTTGTTTCTTATTTCCTCATATCTCCCATTCAGGGAAATTGGAACAATTCTTCCTCCGTAGCCATCAAGTATTAAGTGAAAAACTAAAAGTATGGGAGGCAAGGCTGAAAGTAGCAACCTAGCTGCAATGTAATAGTACTAATTGTAAGATTAACTTTCGTTTTCCTTGTGGTGGGAAGCGTGACGTGTTGAAAGAGAAAATTCTATTTACTCGAAAATAATGCGAGTTCTATCAGTAACCTCTCACTCATGAATTTATCAACTAAATTTGAAACTACCCAAGGTCACAACTGTAACCCTACTAGGCGGACTGTTCCCTCCACTTTCACCTATTTCCAAACCAATACTTTCCTATATCCTTTCTAAATCTAAACTTATCTAACTTGAATCCATTATTGTGGGTTCTCTCTTGGAGAGATATCCTCAAGACCATATTTATATCCCCTTTGTTAATACCCATTTTCCACTTGTATACCTCGATCATGAATGTAATTTAAGGGTCTTCAATCTTTCTTCATACGGAAGATTTCTAATACGTATTATGTATTAATTTAGTCATTCTACGCTGAATGTTTTCTAACGAATTTATGTCCATTCTGTAATATGGAGACCAGAACTGAGCTGCGTAATCTAGGTGAGGCCTTACTAATGATGTATAAAGCTGTAATATAACCTCTGGACTTCTGTTGCTAACACTTCTTGATATAAATCCCAGTAATCTATTTGCCTTATTACGTACGCTTAGGCATTGCTGTCTTGGTTTAAGGTTGCTGCTTACCATAACCCCCAAGTCCTTTTTGCAATCTGTATGGCTAAGTTCTACATTATTTAACTTATAATTGCTTGGGTTATGGACACTCCCGAGCTTCAGAACCTTGCATTTATCTACATTGAACTGCATCTGTCACTTTTCTGACCACAAATTTAGTTTGTCTAAATCTTCCTGTACAGTGAGCCCCCGGTTCTCGTTATTAATCCGTTCCAGAGGGCCCGTCGATCACTCGTTTGGTCGAACTCTGATTCTATTTTCCCCATAAGAAATAATGGAAATAAAATTAATCCGTTCCAGACATCCAAAAGTATTAAAATAAAATATTTTTTAAGAACTTTTTGACATTAAATTACACACAATTTTATGAGAAAGAAATTATAGTACAATAACATGTCACTTACATTTATTGAAGAGTTATTGATGTGTGCAAGACGGGAGGAGGGGAGAAGATGGAGTAATATGCTAGTGTTTGGAAGGGGAATCCCCTTCCATTAACACTGCAGGTGGCAAGTTCTTTTCTGGGGTTACTGGCCTTTTTCTTTTAATGCTACACTCCCTGCATGAATGCTACACTCCCTGCATGAATGCTACACTCCCTGCATGAATGCTACACTCCCTGCATGAATGCTACACTCCCTGCATGAATGCTACACTCCCTGCATGAATGCTACACTCCCTGCATGAATGCTACACTCCCTGCATGAATGCTACACTCCCTGCATGAATGCTACACTCCCTGCATGAATGCTACACTCCCTGCATGAATGCTACACTCCCTGCATGAATGCTACACTCCCTGCATGAATGCTACACTCCCATGAATGCACTCTGCATGAATGCTACACTCCTGCATGAATGCTACACTCCCTGCATGAATGCTACACTCCCTGCATGAATGCTACACTCCCTGCATGAATGCTACACTCCCTGCATGAATGCTTCACTCCCTGCATGAATGCTTCACTCCCTGCATGAATGCTTCACTCCCTGCATGAATGCTTCACTCCCTGCATGAATGCTTCACTCCCTGCATGAATGCTTCACTCCCTGCATGAATGCTTCACTCCCTGCATGAATGCTTCACTCCCTGCATGAATGCTTCACTCCCTGCATGAATGCTTCACTCCCTGCATGAATGCTTCTCCCTGCATGAATGCTTCACTCCCTGCATGAATGCTTCACTCTTTACCACAGGCTTGGCACTAGGAGCTTGGGGCCTATGGTGGCTTGTTTAGAAGTTGCAAGCACTGAAAACAGTGGAATAATGACTATATACTGGTATGACCCATATATAACTGTACAATGTCTCAATAAAGTATTTTATTTTATTTTTATGACTGCATGGGTGGCGTGGGTGGTGGTCGCTCTCGCTTGTAAACACTAGCACAGTGACGCTCCGTGGAGTGCCGGGCCCAGCTGGGCCACGCGTATGCGTCCGGGACGAAGAGCCAACTCCGAGCTTTTTCGTTAACACAGAGCCAAAATTCTTGTGAAAAAACATGTTGAACACAGATTTGGACAACCTCCGATGCCGTCGAGCACCGGGGGTTGACTGTAGTTCCATGACATCTATGTTTGAATCAATTATTCTACCTATCTTCGTGTTGTCGGCGAATTTGCTCGTATCACTAGTAATTCCCACGTCAAGGTCATTGATATATATTATAAATAACAACGGGCCTAAGACTGATCCCCGTGGAACACCACTTGTTACAAGTCCACATTCGCATTTAACCCCATTTATGCACACACTCTGCTTCCTATTGGTGAGCCATGACTCGATCAATGACAGCACTTTTCCCCCAATGCCATGAGCTGCCACTTTCTTTAACAGTCTCTTGTGCGGTACTCTATCAAAAGCCTTACTAAAGTCTAAATAAACAATATCGAATTCTTTATCGTGATCAACAGACTCGAAAGCTTTACTGAAGAAGGTTAATAAATTAGATAGGAACGGCCCCTCGCGAATCCATGCTGAGTATCATTAACCCTTTGACTGTTTCGGGCGTATATATACGTCTTACGAGCCAATGTTTCGGACGTATTAATACGCCTAAATTCTAGCGGCCTCAAATCAAGCAGGAGAAAGCTGGTAGGCCCACATGTGAGAGAAGGGGTCTGTGGTCAGTGTGCTCAGTATAAAAAAAATCGGCCAGTGGTGCATTGTGGGGACGCCATTTCAGTAGTCCTTGTTCAGCATGCCTAGTGGTAAGAATTATCTGACTCCTTGGCACATCTGGGACTGTTCTCTTCCTCAATGATAGCTCTAACACAGATGGAAGTGTGTCTGAAGATAAATTTCATGGTGTTGTGGAGTTTGTGACCGAAAACAGTGCCCAGGATAACAGAAGGAAGGAAGGAAGGAAGGAAGAAAGAAAGTAAGGAAAGAGACGAGAGGAAGGAAGGAAAGAAGAGATGAAAGGAAGGAAGGAAGGAAAGAAAGAAGAGACGAGAGGAAGGAAGGAAGGAAGGAAGAGATGAGAGGAAGGAACAAAAGAAGAAATAAAGGAAGGAATGAAGGAAGGAAGGAAGAGATGAGAGGAAAGAAGTAAGGAAGGAGGAAAGGAAGAAGGAAGGTAGGAGGAAAGGAAGAAGGAAGGTAGGAGGAAAGGAAGTAAGGAAGAAAGAGAGAAAGGAAGGAAGGAAGGAAGGAAGAGATGAGAGGAAGGAAGGAACAAAAGAAGAAATAAAGGAAGGAAGGAATGAAGGAAGGAAGGAAGGAAGAGATGAGAGGAAGGAAGGAAATATGTAAGAAAGGAAGGCAGAAAGAAAGGAAGGAAGAAAGGAAGCTAGGAAGGTAGGTATGAAGGAAAGGAAGGAGGTTGTGGGGAAGAAGACATGGGTTTCCTTTTGTGTTGACAGGTTGACAGGCAGTGTGGAGTGGTGAGTAATCGTATATGATGTCATTTTGACAGCTGCCTTACCCTGACTCAGCAAATTTAGATGTCCATACACACACACACACACACATAGCTTGGAGCTTTGAAGTGCTAATTGCAGTTGATGGAAGGTGTCCAGTCATTATATATGTGTATATATATTATACGTAGAACAATAGTAATAAAATTTTTTTATTATTGGTTGGTGTAAACAAGTTTTGTAAACAATATAATGATACTAATGTTTGTGCGATTATTGTGTTGCATACAATGAGTGTATATATACGTATACATTGCACCTTACTTTGGTCTCACAGGCCACATAAGTTATGTAAAAAATAAAATAGTGAAAAAACAAGAAACCTACGAAAGGAAGTAAACCAAAGTTTACCGGGTGAGCGGCATTCGCCGCTGTTGCCATATGCGGCTCATTTTTTTGCCAACTTTGTACCTCTATATCTCGGTAAGTACTGATCGCAAATTTTTTTTGGGGGGGATTTAAACAATCAGAAAAATCTTAACATTTTGATAAGAAAAAATAATTTTTTTTTTTTAGAGTATTTCCCTACATAGAATGAGTTTCAGAGAGGGGCCTCCGACAGTCAAAGGGTTAATCAAATTATGGTTATTTAGATGGCTACTAATAATATCAGCTATAATTGACTAGTAATTTGCCAACAATTAAGGTCAGGCTTATTGGGTGGTAATTTGACGGTAGTGACTTGTCCCCTGCTTTAAAAATAGGAATTACATTAGCCATCTACCACATATCAGACACTACACCTGTTTGAAGAGAGAAATTCAAAATGTTAGTTATTGGTTTACAGAGTTCTAATTTGAATTCCTTAAGAACCCTTGCAAAAAACTCATCAGGACCTGGCAATTTATTTTGTTTCAGTTGGTCTACTTGTTTCATAACCATTTCGCTAGTGACTGATATTACATAATTTATCTTCTTCAGGGACACTATAAAAATTAATTACTGGGATATTATTAGTGTCTTCCTGTGTGAAAACCGAGAGAAAATAATTATTAAAAATAGAGCACATATCATTCTCCTTGTCAGTAAGATACCCAGAGTTATTTTTAAGGGAACCTATCTTATCCTTAACTTTTGTTCTATAAACCTGGAAAAAACTTTTGGGGTTAGTCTTTGAATCCCTAGCAACTTTAATTTCATAGTCCCGTTTAGCTTTTCTTACCTTTTTAACGTCCCTCTTAATGTCAGTATACTGATTTATAAGATGACCCTCCCCTCTTTTTATGCGCCTATAAATTTCTTTCTTCTGCCCTAAAAGATATTTGAGCCTGTTATTCATCCATTTTGGGTCATTTCTACTTGATCTAATTTCTTTATACAGGGTAAATGTTTTTTGGGCAGCCTGTATAGTGTTAAGAAAGCTGTCATACTGATAGCTCTCTTCGTTACCCCAGTCCACAGAGGATAAGTATTCCCTAAGTCCATTGTAATCTGCTAAGCGAAAGTCTGGGACCGTTACTGAATTATCACTACTATCATACAACCATTCAATGCTAAAGGTAATTGACTTGTGGTCGCTTGTGCTGCGTTCCTCTGTAATTTCTAAATTATTAACAAGGGTTTCCTTGTTTGCCAGAAAAGGTCGAGTAGGTTATTTCCCCTTGTAGGTTGTCACAAACTGCTTCAAAAAACAATCCTGAACTACTTAATAATAATAATAATAATACTTTATTTAGACATTGTACAATTATATATGGTAGATATAGTTATACATAGTAATTACATAGTTATTACTTAGTTATTAATGAGATGTACATGCCAAAAGCCCCTAATATGCTGTGCATTGCGGGCATTCTTAGGACTACTTAATTCTAGACTACATGGTAAAAAGTTATGGTTGATAATTTATAAAATAAGTAAAGTTGCATATCTAAGTTATAAAGTTTGAAGATAAGTTGAACATATCAATTAATTGTAGCAATGCAACTAATTGAGTGAGATAACAATTTAGAACAATTAATTGCATTGCAGTTAGTTTACGTGGTCATTATAATGTAGGTGTTGTGGAAATAATTAGCTAAGTATGTAATATTCATAACAGGTTTTACATTCAATTGATTAGTCAGGTTTTTACGTTTGATTATTCTACTTTGCTGGGAATGTTTGACATTGAGCAATTAGCTTTGGGTGAGAAGGTGGTTTTTTAGCATCGTTTTGAATTGGGGTACAGGTAGGGTTTCTTTGGCAATGACAGGTAATGAATTCCAAATTTTCGTGCCTTTTATATGCATTGAGTTTTTACATAGTGTTAGATGGACACGGGAACATCGAGGAGTGATCTGTGTCTAGTGTTATGGTCATGT